>JABCKD010000715.1:0-41481 GCA_013186415.1 Fusarium sp. NRRL 66088 | reverse complement strand
CCCTCCCACCCAAAACCCGTGGCTTTCTTCTCACAATTTCACACCATTTCCGTCAAATACAGTTTCTCGTTTCCTTGAAGTTCATTGCTCATGTTTTAGACTTTATTGTCTGCGATCATGCATTTACTCTTGGCTCGGATTACCGTCCAATCAGTTAATCCTTGGTACGACAACACAGAGCAATTCAATGACTCCTCAGCACAGCCTCCCCTAATAGGGCACATACTACGACCAGGCAAGGTAGTTGTTAGTAAGATTTCCCAGTCATTTACAAAAGTTCTTTCACCCTCACGTTCCATCACATCATAGTTGGACAGAAAACTATACTGGCACAATCTTGATGACACCGCTACTTGTGACTGTTCTCACTCTACATGAAAGCATCAGAGAAAGTGGATGTGTCATGCTCTCGACTTACAACCTCATCCAACCACAGTCAAGGCAGATTGATAGGCTGTTTCATCCAACACCCAACATGCAAGTGAAACGGAACGAGGCACCAAATTAGAACCCCACGTGTGTACTATATGCGGCGTACAACCAACTCCCTAATGTAGGGCTGAGTGATGGGCATGTCTTGAGGCTCAATCAGTCCCGACCCCAATCTTGTCGGCTGTGAGCTTGCATCCATTGTTCCGGGGTGAAAGGCATCCATGCCAAGGGTTCACGTGACCATTGGTGTGGCGGCTTGCCTCGTAAGTGGGCAGCCCTGCACCGCCTTGCAGTCCGCCAGCTGTTCTGCCTTGGGTGTACGTACCACTTTTTTCTTGGCTCTATTCGGCCTTCAACACCACCGAGATTAACACGAATCATTAGTTCCTTGATGCGTTTTGCCATTTTAGTTATACGATCCGATCGAATCGGACCTTTTTTTGTTTTCTCTATGACAATTGTTGCCTTCAAGGCAGACACGTTTCCCCGCAGCTTAAAATCTTACCATGACGGCGGCTCTTTCGAGTCTGACTCGCAGGTGACAGCATCTTAGCCTAGACCATTCCGTTGGATGACGGGATAAACAACAAAGCCAGCACCAACAACATACGAAACACCCCGCAACTGGCAAAAGATTAGCCTAAGACTAGGTGATAGGGGGTAGCTGAGCCGCCGGGTTTTGGCTTGAGGAGGAGGCGTCACTTGCTGATGTGCGCCCGCGGGCAACGAGGCGCACAGCCCCCGGACAGGTGGGTTGGGGGGCTTGCATTGCGCACTCATCGAATAGATTTCCTAGTCCGAGCAATCCTTTTGCGAGGGCTCTGACAGGTTGAGCTTTAAAGTCAGCTGCGTCTCCGCGTTGTGTCTGTCAGCTCATTCAGTCATCATCACAACAGACGGGTCTTGGCAGAGAGAGGTATTGAGAAAAGGTAGCAATCCCTCCTTTTGCACCTTTTGGATTAGATTACCTAGATAATCAATCCTTCAAGACCGTCTGCTTTAGCCCATCATGGTGGTAAATATGTTTGCAACTCCAACTATTCACACCTCTAACTCGCCGCAGAAAATCCCCTTCTGGAGCACCCTTACAGGTGGAGTCAGCAAGAAGAAGAACGACGACAACAACAACAATGATCAAGTCAATGAGAAATTGCCCATCCGCGAGAAAAAGTCTGATGAGATTGTTGGAGGTCCCTCTGCCATTCAGCCGCCTGTTGTTATCGCATCCGACGATGCATCCCTTCACCTGGAGCCTGTCCCCGACAGAAAAGGCTTAATCGTCAAGATTCAACCCCCAACTGCCCCCTCCACGGAAATCCCACACGTTCCTTGCGATATTGTCCTCGTCATTGATGTCTCGGGTAGTATGGCTGGAGCTGCTCCCGCCCCTGGAGAGGAGACCAACGAAAGTACCGGCCTCTCCATCTTGGATCTCACCAAGCATGCCGCCCGCACAATCATCGAGACGATGAACGAGGGCGATCGACTGGGAATAGTCACGTTTGCGAGCAAGGCCAAGGTTGTGCAGCCTCTTCTCTCCATGACTGGCGAGAACAAAGAGCGTTCCCGAGAGAATGTTACGAGCATGAGACCTATTGACGCTACCAACCTTTGGCATGGTATTCTCGAAGGTATCAAATTGTTTAAGAATGTCAAATCCTCCAATGTTCCTGCCATCATGGTTCTCACCGATGGCATGCCAAACCACATGTAAGTCACCCAGGCAAGTTGTCCCAACATGACACTGACACTTCTCTTAGGAACCCTGCAGCTGGCTTCGTCCCCAAGCTCCGCGCAATGGGCCAGCTCCCAGCATCCATCCACACATTTGGCTTTGGCTACCATCTCAGATCAGGTCTGCTCAAGTCCATCGCCGAGATAGGCGGGGGTAACTATGCCTTCATCCCAGACGCCGGCATGATTGGCACCGTGTTTGTCCACGCCGTCGCGAACCTTCAAAGCACGTTTGCCACCCGTGCCGTCCTGAAACTCACATGCTCTAAACACCTGGAGTTGGAGGAAACGACCGGTACATCCGTGGAACAACAGCCTCCTCAGCCTGTGGACGGTTCCGATGATGGCGAGATGGAGTTGACCTTGAACCTCGGTAACATTCAATACGGCCAATCTCGAGACATCTTCCTCCGGGTCAACAACCTATCCAAGGTCGAATCCCTAAAAGAGAAAGACGCATCGAGTTCACTAGTCAATGCCTCCATCGCTTACCTCAAGCCCGGCGGTGAACCTACAACCCCCAACGCCGCTTCCAAGAAAACCCCCTTCAAACCCGTAACATCAGTCCGTCGCAGCGTCCTCGACACGAGCGACCTCACCGAATCCGAAATAGCTTACCATGAATCTAGAGCCATCATCTGCAGCTTCATCTCATCAATCTTCCCCATCCAACCTGACGGCGAACACGAAGCCGCAAAGAAGCTCGCAGAATCTAAAAAGGACGAGTTAATCGCCCTCATCGAGGATCTTCCTGCCAGACCATTCGATGATCCAAAGAATGAATCCCTCAAAAAGGAAATTTCGTCTGAAGACCCCAAGGGTCAGGTCTTTTTGGCTCTTGAGAACATGGCCTACTTTAACAAATGGGGTTGCCACTTTCTCCCATCCCTTCTTAACGGACACACTCGTCAAATATGCAATTCCTTCAAGGATCCTGGACCTCTGCAGTATGGTACTGAGAGTCCTTTGTTCATATCATGCCGGGATCTGCTCGATCAGGCATTTGACAATCTGCCTGCGCCAGAGCCATCACGAGCAGTGCCCATGCCGCGCCTTCACGGTGGTCGTCGTGCAGGTGGTTCACGATCCAGCGGCACCAGGTCGAGCTTCCTGGGCTCATCCATCAGCATGAGCAAGTACCGCAACGTGAGCGGTGTATGCTTTGCAGCCTCAACAGACGTAACACTCGCCTCGGGTAGGATTGTACAAATCAGGAAACTCCGTCGGGGTATGAAGGTTCGAACACCTCGGGGGTCAAGACGAGTCGCCATGGTTCTCAAAACACCTGTTGAACAGGAGTTACTATGCCGAATGGGCAAAGTCCTCGTAACACCATGGCACCCAGTATCATCCGACGGGAAGCGCTGGAACTTCCCAGCCAACACGGCAGAAGGCGTGGTGCTCTACACTGGATGTGTCTACTCTGTCCTGCTGGAGCGGGACCGAAACTCGAGCGCCCACGCTATTCGGGTTGGCGATATGTGGGGTGTGACTCTTGGCCATGGCTTGACTATTGGCAGTGATGTGCGGGCACACTCCTTCTTTGGAGATTATAATAATGTTGGGAAGAGCCTTTTGGGTCTTGGACGCCGCAGGCACGGCGTTGTCGTTGGAGGAGGTGTTGAGAGAGATCAAGAGACGGGATTGGTTAGGGGCTTCAAAACATCTACCAAGGTTGTAGGCGAAGATGTATGAAGTTGTAAGTTCCGGTATGTAGTTAATATTTATTAGGGGATATAATGTATTATTATTGCTACGTTCTGCTTCACTGTATGCGGGTGCAGTCTTGGCCCTCTTTTCAGATGTGGCGAGAAGCAAGCCCTGTAAGCCCGAGATGTGCTGTAGTACTACGAGTCCATAGTGCGGTCAAACACCATGAATCTACAGGATAGTAATTGCCACTGTAATGATGATGAAGAAATAAGAGTGATTTTTCCATCATTCTCCTGTACACCTCCATCACCTACCCGGAAGCTTCCTCATGGTCTTGGAAGACTGTGCCATGATGGACCTTATACCCCTAGATGGTAGCCAACACTCCGTATTATCACCATTCCAAAGGTGTGAAGCAACTAATAAAAGCCATCAAGTATTTCTATTATGAAAGAGCCTGGAAAATATTCTCTAGCCCCCGTACAGGCGTATACCACGTCCATCGATGGCTACCAAAGGCGTATCAAGACATCGAGACACCAGCTGGAGCCAAATATTAAATGCCAGAAATATATTTTTTTGCCTCTACCTCTATCCCGACCTCTATCCCGACCTCTATCCCCATCTAAATCACTCCCTAACAAACAACCCAGCCATACCCATCCCAGTACCAACACACATACTAACAACACCAACCTCCCCACCATCCCTCTTAAGCCCATGCAACAGCGTAGCCGTCATCCTCGCACCAGTAGCACCAAGAGGATGACCAAGAGCAATAGCACCTCCATCAGGATTAACCTTTTCCTTTGCCCACGCATCCTCAAGACCTAGAGCTCGCACGCAGTGAAGAGCTTGGCTTGCAAAGGCCTCGTTAATCTCCCATCTGGAAACGTCTTCGTTTGTGAGGTTGTGTTGGTTTAGGAGTTTGGGGATTGCGAGGGCGGGACCGATGCCCATCTCATCTGGATCGCAGCCGACTGTCACGGCAGAGACGAACTTGCCGATGATCTGATCTTGGAGACCGAGGGCTGTAGCTGTGCTTCTTCGCATGAGGAGCGTCGCAGCCGCACCGTCAGAGACTTGGCTCGAGTTTCCAGCCGTTGAAGCACCATCAGGCTTAAACGCAGGCTTCAGTTTGGTCAACGCCTCAATGCTAACATTCTCCCGAATACCATCATCAGCAGTGACGGTAATCTGCTGCTCCTCTCCAACCTTGTTACCCTGCTTATCCACCTCCTGAAACCTCGTCGTAACAGGTACAATCTCTTCAGAAAAGTGACCCTGGCTCCGTGCACGGGCAGCTCGTCGGTGAGATTCAACAGCGAGAGCATCTTGATCGGCTCGCGAGACGTTGTATCTCTCTGCAACATTCTCAGAGGTTAGACCCATGGGCATGATGCAGTCGCGGGCGTGGTGGTTGGGTGAATCCTTTAGCTCGGGCCAGACGTGGACGGGGATGGCTTTGGATCCGTAGTTTCTCGTCATGCTCTCCATTCCCGCTGCGATACCAGTGTCGATCATTCCTGTCCTGATCTGACCCGCCACGGCAGTAATGGCCTGGAGCGAACTCGAGCAAGCACGGTTAACAGTGTATAGACTGGTTGTGTTCTTAAAGCCGACGTGGTTGAGGGCCATGCGAGCCGCCTTGGAACCTCCGAGCTCGGAGAGCACAACTCCGACGGCAACATCGTCAACAGCAGCAGGATCCAGCGAAGGGTTGGCTTCAAGTGTTCCCTTCAGAACGGTAGCGAGTAGCTCCTCAGGGTAGGCATCCTTGAGGCGACCACGGTAAGACCGACAGACGGGGGTACGGACTGAGGAGAGGATGACGGTATCGGAGGGCGCCTTTGTAAGGACGGCCGAGAGGCCCTTGGGAAGCTGAGGCATGATGGTTATGCGGTGAATGGGAGGGTAAGTGAAGAAGCTCAATCTGTCCAAGCCCGAATCTTCAACACCAATGTCCAAGATCAATTGCCAATCGAGTTCAATGGAAAGAAAAGAGAAAGGAAAGACGTCTCCTAGCCATGATGAGAGCAAATGTTCAAAAGCCGGGTAAGCAATCATCCAACCTTTAAATGTTCCTTCCCCCCTCCCCCGCCGAAAGCCGACATACCCCGGCCCCCGACCCGAAAGTGGGTCTCCGCCCGGCTCCAGATATCGGCTGTTGACACTCTAGTGTGGCTTGATCATCGGCTAGCACCCCTGACCAAGCGGAAGGGACACTTGGCTGTGGCTGATAGCTGCAAGAAGGAGGATCAAGTGTGGCGGTGCTGCATGAAGCAATGGAGTCATGATGCCGAGGGTCGGGGGAAATGTCACTGACGGAACAAATCGTGAGAAAGTCTTTTTTTCCTCTTATGGAGCCCCTAAAAGCCGACTGGGACAAACTTGGCTTGTACCATTCCCGCGTCCTTGAGCCCAAGGTCAATCCCGCCGACCCTGCCTGTAAACGCCATTGTGCCGTGTTCCATGATCATCAGATATTGTCCCTCAAAATCCCCTGAACTCCGCCATCCACGCTACCTATTTCCCTGTTACATTCCTCCAATACCTTCAAGATACAATCATCTACTGGCTATATTGGATTCCAAGACCTAGTCTTCTGCGATCGTCGACGAATGACCCCGACCCCGTCACACGCGACTTCTTAGCTGGGCTTCCCTGATCCCGTCGGGCTTCTTCAGTCGATGTATAGTTACCGCTGAACTTGCGCTTCTCGGGATCTCCCTTATAGTTCGAGAGTAGCTTGGCCTGCATCCGTGCTGACTTTTCCACAGGACCTGGCGTTCCATCCCTGGATCCCGCCGAGCTGGCAACCTCAAAGCTCTGACGCGGATCCCGCCGCAGTAGCTCCGTGGCTGCCTGACTGGCCTGGCTGTCAAAGACCTCCTTGTCTTCTTCCTCGTGACTCCGCGATTGTGAACCCTGTGATGCCTGCGATGCGAATGACTTTGCTGCAGCAACTGATTCTAGAGCCTGTCTAGCCAGTTCCTCAGTGTCGTCAATCGAAATCGTGCTTTCGCGGCTCTTACGTCGACTGTCCGTCTTGGCAACTGGGGTTGTGGGGATAAATTGCCGTTGCGTGTACCGCTGAGGCTCCGACTGAGGGACCAAGTCAACTGAAGGCAACAGTCCACCATGTGCACCTAGAGGCCGGTTCATAGGCGTTGTAGGCAGCGAAGACATGGACTGGGCATTGCGGCTGTGCCTTCCAACATGCCGCGGCGCGGGTTTATGTGAAGCCATTGGCGTTGAAGGAGCACTGTTGTTATCCTGGCTCATGGCCTGCAAGAGAGCAGAGAGACCATACTCTCCCTCCCTTTGCCGTTGTTGTGTCCGGGGGGCTTGACGATGTGAGTTGCGGTGTGGTGTCGAAGCTGCCGCCATCTGCTGCTTGGGGGTCAGGGCTCCGTGAAATATGCCGCCAGGGCTACACAGCATCTGCATGCGCTCTCGATTCTCGCGTATCCGGTTCAGTAAGACGTCTCGCTCTTCGGCGAGCGCCATGTTCTCCTCCTCCTTCTGCTGTATGACCTTTTTGGCAGTCTTGACGCGCCGCTGTAGAGTCGTGTTGTCCTCAAGGGCAGTCTCGTACCACATCTTCATCTGCAGATACTTTGCCTGTGTTGACTCAGACGAAGTGCTAAGCTCCCTCCGAGCCTGACGGGTGTGTTCGGCGGTCCTCAACGCGTCCACCTCGCGACGAATCATCTCGTGCTCCACAGCCGCTCGTTTCGAGTCCTCGTCAGCCTGGAGGCTCAACAAATTGTACTGCAACTTGTGGTGAGCTGTCTCCATCTTGAGCTTTTGGTTCTCAGTGATGCATGTCTGGAGCATAGTACGGAGCTCATCGGCCGAAGCCTCGAGCACCTGCTGGGAGGCGGGTGGGACATATTCGGACGTCAAGGTACGCTCGGGGATGTTGTTGAGAATGGTCGCGGGTGGGGAGAAGAGGTTTGATTGTTGAGAGTTGGAAAAGGTGCGTTTAGGCCCCGTCTGGCTAGCGTTATGGTTGTTGACCTGTGTCGAGGGAGGCGGAGTGAGAGATGATGGGATGACAGTGACGGGGGGTCTGTCGTCGTTGACCTCGGTCTTAAAGGACTCATTCGGATCGATGGGTGATTGTGGAATTTCGGTAGAAGGTAATGTCACCTGGGGAGGATCTTGAGGACCTGTCTCTTGAGGAGTAGCTGGTCGGGTGGGTGCGTCGACATCGTCGTCAACAACGATGACCTCGGGCTTCTGCTGGCCATGGAGCAGCTCGACGTTGGAAGCCATATTGACAAGGAGGTCGTGGTTGAGGGATAGATGCCTCCTGAAAGTGAGTCGCGTCAACAATGGCGATGGCCGATGCTCAAGTCGCCCGGGGTCGGTTCAGGTACAGCTTGGGCAGCTATAATCTCAAAAAGGCGGTATTTTAAAAACTTGTTGATATTTTTCCTGTTTCACGCGTCCCCCGTCGTGGCTCAATCCTCCACCAAATTGTCGCGTACGAATGGGTCCAACAACCGTCGTGGCTAGGTCGAATTGGTCAGGATCTCTCTCACACGCGAGTCTAAACAAACAAACGGGACCAAGCGAGGGTGGAAAAAAATATAGCGAATAGAGAAGCATTCGGGAGGACAAGATCGAAAAGCGGTCTGACGGTTTGTGAGAAGTAGAAGCGACGAAAGCTCCGGCCTGTGACGCCGTCGTTTTTGGTGGATGAAGCAGGTCGAGAAGGTCCAGACCCAGGAATGATCTAGAGCTGGGGAGGGCAAGGAACTTGAGTTGTTCCGGCGAGTGTGCGCGGCTGGGACAAGGACGTTGTCTGATTGGCGGAGCGGGACGAAATTTGGCCAATAATGAAACAGAAGGCTGGCAAGAGCAATCTAAGCCGGATTTGGATAGAGGTGAACAGACAGGGATACGGTTGCATCCGTCGGTGGATGCTCGGTGAGAAACATCTGGAGAAGGATCATCAGGGAAGTTTCGCACAAGAGACATGACCAATGAAAACGCCAAGATAAGTCAAAACAATCAACAAATACAGCAATCGTCTATTCTGTGAAAGGATGTTTCAAACATCCTAGACTATACGGCTGTATCATATGCTTTGCCCTGTAGAACGCCAAAACACCACGGTTTGAATCTCACGATCCTCCATAGGACCCTATCCGAAAAGTTCATACAATTTCATCCGTCGATGATTTTGAATTCAACTTTTTCAAACCATTGCCTCTCCTCCTGAATTTACCCACACAAGCCGTAACGCCGCCTATAATCTTCTTCACCGTGTACCCAATCCAGAGGAGTGGCCAGAATAACACCACAAACACCCACCACCCCAACACGGCGAGTTTGTGCTTCATCTTGCCCCTTGAGTCGAGGTACCACTCAGGCACCCATCTTCCCGCCCTTCCATTGCCGTTGATGATGAGGATGCTGATGATGCCAAAGACAAACCAGCCGACTACGGACGCCGTGATTACGATCTTGGTGATTGTTTGCGGATCTGGTGAATGGCTGTTGAATTTCTTGCTGTCTTCGGACAGGTCGACCGAGGATCCTCCCGGGGTCATTCGGGGTAGTAAATGGTTGAATAGGAGCATCGTTTGGTCGAAATGATCTTGAGCTTGGTGTTGGCCGTTGTGGAGAAGGCGTGTGAGTACAGTCAAAGGGCGCCTCGAAGCTCTGGTTTTGACGATTCGTTAAGTTGTTCTTCTGTCGTAGACACTGTCTCGAGAAATCGTACTTTGCGCGGAAGAATGTGATTTATGTTGAATAGCGATGAAGACGCGTCGAAATATCTGCTGATCCTGATGCGCAAAGACTGGAGATTGAAGACAAAACGTCACATCAAACGTAACATGACGGCGGCGTTTCACCGCATATTTAAAACTTCATGCCAGAATGTCCTCCTGAGCAGGTGCTTCTCACACTGCCACCTTCCCAAACGACAGGAAAACTTTAATATGCGCTTTCTGCCCCTTGTACGGGGGCTTTGAAACTGACCTCTTTATGCTCTCGGCCTGCAAAATACGACGCTCCGAGTCAGGGCCGTGGACGCCAAATTTGACTTGTGAGGCACACTTCACGAGACTGTAGCCACAATTCTCGGCCAAGACATGTCCATGTCAGCTTGTTCAGTTGGATAATGGTTTAATATTTTAAAAAGTACACGTGGTATATCAACATTTTACCCTCGGTAATAAAAGCAACTATCAGTGAATATGTATAGCGAAGAGAATAACCAACCCATAATGCTTCAAAAGAAATACGCCTCGCTTTTTGCTCTTTGCAGGATCCTGTCCAGTTCAATCCAACTCAACGCCCGTCGTTTTAATCAGCCTCGGGCTCCTCATCATCTCCCTTCCAAGCCGCCATCTCCGCCACCGGCACACGTCCCCGAAGCCACCTCAGCGTGGCTTCTGTCCCCCGCTCCAAGACGTTCCATCGTGGCACTCTGAATCTGTTGCCCATAACATCAAATCTCTCCAGGCCTCCTGGGCCGCCAAGAAGACCAATCCGGGGATTCAAATGGGAAATGTCATTGTTGCTAGCATCCACAATCTTCAGCCCTCTGATCATATCTGGGTCAAGGTCAACGATGTGGTTGTTAGCCACAAGCAAGACGTTGAGCGCAGGGAACGCCTCTTTCAGGTTCGTGGGCAGAGAATTGAGTCGGTTCAACGATATGTCTACCTTCTCCATCTTTGGCGCATGGAGAAACTTGGTGAGTGCTCCAAGTCCGGTAATGTGATTTGATGACAGGTTGAGTTCCTTCAAGGCTGGGAGTTCCAGGTCTTCAGTCAAGTATGCTTCGCCTACTAGCTGGTTATGCGATAGCGACAGAGCTGTCAACGTCTCGGCAAAGAAGCTCAGAGAGTTGGGTAGCGTAGCAAACAGATTGTTGTGGAGAAACACTTGTCGAATCTGGTGCTCGGCTGCGACCTTGGAAGACACAACAGGATGCAGCGATGAGGACTCGGTTCGCGATCGATCCAGGATACCTCCCGGCTTGACAGGCCAGGACTGGTTCGACACCGTTTGTGACCTTGAACGGCGACTTGATACTGTATGCGAGCGAGACCGAGAGGGACTTTGAGGGGGCGTTGCAAAGTCATCATCAGATCGGTAGTCGTCATCATCAAACTTCATGTCCTTGGCGTCTTGCTGTGTGACCTTGGCATCACTCATAATGTCCACAACACCAACCTGGGCACCAGGTTCCTGTTGATAAGGTGGCGGTGGCTCTAGTCTTCCGGCCAGAATATCCTTAAGCTCATCGGTTGTGATGGAAAGGAACTTCTTGTCACGGAGCGGATTGCCACTGAGGCGAAGCATGGAAAGGTTCTCCATCCTCGAAACCTCTAGAGGAACCACTCTGATGTCGTTGCTGGAGAAGTCGGCGTGGCGAAGCTTCTCGAGACTCATGAAGCTGTTGGGGATACCGGAAATGTTATTCTCGTCCACCGTCAACGTCAAGAGACTTGTCCAAGATGTCATGTCTGGTAGCCCCTGCAGTCGGTTCATCGATAGCGACAGGGAGTGCAAGACCGGGAACTCGATGGCGGAGCCTAGAGGAACCAATCTTTGCAGCTGGTTTGTAGAAACATCCAGGCTTTGCAGTTGAGGTAGGCAGCCGATTGGCTCCTCAATGAGAGTGCCCGATAGCTTGTTTTTCCTCAGGTTCAGCTCGGTAATAGGCAGAGTGGCAAGGCCGTCAAAGGGAAGTGACTCGAAGCTGTTTTCGCTCAAGTTGAGAATACGAAGACGTGACATGTTCTCAACCTTGTGAGGAAGAGCTGAGATGTTGTTCCCATGGACATCGAGGATCTCGAGTTGGTTGAGGTTTGACAGGATCGAGTTTAGTGGTCCGAAGAAGAGATTGTTAGCCAACTTCAGGTCACGAAGCGAGGTAACCTGTGCTATCGTGTCCACACTGTTGTTGGTGAGACGATTGTTTGACTGCGAATGTTAGCGATACGAAGAAACGAGCATTGGTAGTCTACATACCAGGTTCAACGATGTGAGGCAGTTGAGGCGCCGTAGACCAAGGGGAACCCCAACAAGGAGATTGCCATGCATGTCCAGGTTCTCCAGGCCAGCAAAGATGTTACCACGACTCGCTTGCTCGTCATCGAATGACGATGGGTTGGTGTCAGGGAAGATAAAGTCATCCAACTCCTCCAGTTCGTTGTCTGCGGCGATGAAGCGCTTCAAGTCCACACTCTCAGCCCAACTGCCGTCAAAAGTGCCAATGCTCTCCAGGTCGTACATCTTCAGCACCTCCACGGGAATCTCCTTGAGGTTCAAAGCAGCAATATTGAGTCGGCCCGATGTCCTTCCTGCATTGACACGGTTCTGAATGACCTTTTTCCTGGGGTCTTCGCCTCGGCGGGTATTAAAAGGATCATCATTGTTGACACCAAAGTCGAAGCCAGCATCCATTGGAACGATTGGCGCCTCCTGATCTCCGTCCTGGTTCTGGGCGTCGGCGGCCTGTTTCAACTGAGCGCGCCTGGCCGCTTTGGCCTTTGCAATCTGCTCTCGGAGAGCGGCGGACGATTTCCGGGTCGAAGGTGGTGTTCCTGGTTCAAGCGAGTCGCCTGTCAAAGCGGTGTTAGTGGACGAGGCGCTGGATGGGATTGTGCCGTCCCAGGAGGTGTTTGACGAACTTCCAGATGCACGATTGGCTCCATGTAGAGACGCCTGGCTGAGTGCCGGGAGGGATGGCTTCTTGAAAAGACCCTTGACAGGAGCCCTTGGCTTGGCAGGTCGTGCAGCCATTGACTTGGAGCCTGCCTTCGGGGGAGGCATGTTAACCTTGCCTGGACTTGGACTCCTGGCAGCTGAGAGCGCTGAGAGCTTGGATGCCGAACCAGGGGGACCTTGAGTCGACATTCGAGAACCCGGAGTTCTGGCTCCCGAGATCACCGATGACCTCTTTTGCGGAGTTCCACTGATTGTGCTCAGGGGTGGTTTGTAAGAGCTGGTTGAAGCTCTGAAGCTCGTGAATCCCATGTCGGCCGGGCCTGAGCTGGAGCCTGGCCGGCTTCCTGGCCTCGACGAGAGTCTTACTGATGCATCCGACGCATAGCTGGATCCTGGACGAGAAGCTCCGCTGTCTGCCCGAGATCGTGGCCTACTATCGGCTCGGGAACGTGGTCTGCTTTCGGCTCTAGATCTTGATCTCCCCTGATCGAAAAATGTGGATGACTTCTTGCTCAAGGCTGGTGAAGAGGGGATCGACGCAAGAGTCTCGATCGTTCGCTCCGTGAGCGAAGGCCGTGGTTTCCGTGAACGAACTCTGAGAGTATCTTGGCGGTCCCCATCATCAGTCGAGGCAGTCGCCGGTCTCGACTGCTCTGGGTCAAAGACGTTGTTGGCAGGGTCGTGAAGCGGTGAGGTTGCAAAAACCTCTGATGGTCTTCGCGTGAGAGTCAACCGGCGGTGAAAGATGTGTCCGTCATATTCGACTCCAATCGCTTCGCCTGGCGGGTCATAGGGAGGTGTTGTGGACTGTTCCTCGATCGTATCGGGCTGTCGCTCTGCCGGTTTTCGAGGCGTAGAGGGGGCTCTTGGGGAAATGGGCTTTGTGGCGGCTGCCCTAGGAGGAGGTCTGTTGATTAGAGAGGTTCGTCTTGTCCCAATGTTGAGCTGTTCTCGGGATGTGGCGGATCGTAACCGAGGGTTTCGTAGTTCTGAAGAGCTGCCGATGCTGCTACGCAGTTGATTTTGCGACAGGGAAGGTCGCAGCCGTGGATTCCGTAGTTCGCCTCCGATGGCGGAACTCCCTCCTCCTAGGCTCTCTCTCGAAGGCGAAGGGCGAATAACAGAGGCCGGTCTTGGCAGGGCCGACGTGGGCTTGGGAATACCAGACGTAGGACGTGGCACTGGAAGTTTGGAAAGACGAGGAATAGCGCTCATGCGCTTCTGTGAGGAATCCTCCATGATCAATGCAGAGGCCCAAATCGTGGGCCCGTGAAGTGTCTTGGAGTAGCAGTGTTGCAGCAGCTAGCTGGCCAGAAAAGGCACAGACCCCTATCGTGTCTATCCGGGAGGAATGCTTTTTGTTGTTGCACGAGGACGGATTGAGAATGGGAGGGACGAATTCCCCTTTGTAACCCAAGGGGTCCTGGAGGCTGAGGCTGAGGGGTCTGGATGTTTCGATTGTTTAGTGTCCTAGCGTTGGCGGGTGGACGACGGATGGCTGCGGGAGCTAAGAACAGGGCGAACCCGAACCACAACACAAGCAAGCCTCGAGTCAAACGGAAGTTTGTAGCAAGCAAACAAAACGGAAGACGTTGAGGATCTGAATCAATGATCAATGTCATGAGATGTCAGCAAGCAAAACATCCATCCATATTTCCAGGGGTTCATCTTAATTGTCCTGTCGGGCCCCTGGAGAAACTCCCGGCCGCCATCGACGCGATGGGCTCCTTCCCCTTGTTGACATCACGTGGGGCCGACCAACAAGACCAACAAGCGAGCCCTCCAGGTCGCTAGCGGCTCTTTAGCGGCCTTCCAGAGGACGGGTTCCCAGCTTAGCGGGACGAGCTTCCCCCGCTAAGATGCCCGCTTTGGGTGATGGCGGATCCCGTCCCACGGGAACTGGTTCTTCATTTGGAGGACCCCCTGAGAAATGACATTGCATGTTGCAGGGCTTTCACTTTGCTTTTTTGTTTGCAGAGGTTCAATTGCATTCTGCAGCTTGCCCATGTCTTTCAGGTGAGACTGATGGGATCCTCAATCCCCGCGGGAGCCGGCATTTCATTGTTGGTTGACCATGCTTCTACCCGTTGTTGTTGACAATGCCCCCTTTTACCACCACACGAGGCTCATCTCCTCCAACGCCAAATAGGCGAGATCTATGACTGCCTAAACTGACAAGATACGTACTAAAGACCCCCCGGGTTGATCTAGACCCCAGTATTTGTCCTGTTCCTCATTGACAGGAGAAATTGGTCGTCTTTCCCGTCCCAACGTTGATGCCAAGCCGTCCGCACAGAGAACATGGGACTGACACGCCGATAGCTTCATGGGTGTGCCAATACCGGCCCCTGAGCTGCTTTCGGCAAAGAGTTCAACGTTGGCGCAGAAGGATCTCGTCTCGCGTCTGAATAATTCCGCCAACGGCATGAATTATTCCAGCGTCTCTGCTACACAAGGATTAATGTATTCAGGGCGCATTTCTTAACTTTTGCAGTTTTCAACCCCTCAAAGATACCTGGGTATGGATGGATGCCCAGTAATCTTATCAAAGTCTTCAGCCGTTCTCTTGTTCTTGGCCTTTCTGGTCTTGTTTTAGATCAAGCTTGCACGCGGTCTTCGCATTGAATCATAATTTCGCAACAATTGCTGCTCGTCCCCATTAGAGACGCCTGGTTGCAAGAACAATCTAAAAGCCTCGGCATCCTCGATGACCCATCTTCCTCGCCCTTGTGAGGTGTCATAACATGAGCTGCATCGCCTATCAAGACTATTCGCCCATGAATGTAGGTTGGCAGCGGATCTTGATCTCTTAGTTGCCATAGTTTGATGTTCTTGGTGATTCTATTATAAAAAAACGACAAACATACTGCTTTGCTAGATCTCTTATTACGCCCAAGTTGTGTTCTACCTCATACCTTGGATAGTTCTATACTCATACCGGAAAGTCACTGAACAGGGACAGAAACTCTTCTCTATCTCTAGAAGTAGCCAAACACTCCGTGGTTTCTTCTTTTAAGCTGCTGTCTGTGAAAGTTACGACAAGGATACACGACGACGGAGCGCATGTTGTCGTTGAAGGAATAGAGCATGGACAAGCATGTCCGCTGATCAGGTTGGAGAATCCGGGGGGATTTCGTTCAGCGACTGTTTGATCTCGTCTACCCCCAAGGTACCACCCTTCCCACATTCACGGAAGCTTGTCGGATGGTGCCGAGAATAGGGTCGATAAACCGTAGTACGTCAATCTCGATTTTTGTGCCCCAACGTGATGGGCGTTTCAAGGAGCGCACCCTGGAAGAAGAGGAGACTACTTGAATCGAGAGATCTGCATGCTTTCTCATGATTTACGCGGTAGCCAACACCCTGATGAGAATGTATACGACATTGTGTCATTGTTTACATGATCGATCTCCTTGCTTGCGCGGGGACTACCGTGAGGTACTAAGCCGGGATCTAGACCAGCTGTGAGTCTGTTTTTATACTTGCGAAAATTAAGATAAGAGATTAACCTATTCCTACATCATTTTTATAGAGTCTTAGATAGTGCTCTAATGATGAGGATGAATACGCTCTGGTAGTCCCCTCGTAAGCAAGGAGATAACAAGTCACATACCGCATGATCCTACAGTCTCTCAGATCCTATCAACCAACTGGTGATGCGGGGACTGTACATGTGCCCAACCAACTGGCGCGATACGACTTGCTCATAGATACAGATGCAGCTGCAGCATTTAGCCGGGCTTGAAATGTCGATCAAAGGCCATCGGGGAATCTCGCCTTTAATTGTGTCACTCACTGGCCTGTGGCGTGTTGTAGGATGATGCCCCTCCCCGCTTCCTACTCGTCACATTGTTTGACACTGAGGATATAAATGAAGTGCAATTCTTTCAATACCTCCCATGTAGTAAGAACCTGTTTGTTATTAATTCAAGGAGATATTTCGTACCCTGTCACCTGCGTACATCCCTCGAGTGAACCACAATGTCGACCGTAGTGGCTGATGACTTCGACTTCAACGCAGCTACCAAAGCAGTGCGGGATGGCACCCTAGATCTCGATTCAGCCGCAAAGGCTTTATTGTCCCGCCTTACCCTCCAAGAACGCCTCGGCCTTCTCGATGGCGACCAAGACTTCTGGCCCGGCCTGTACGGCATGAGCACCACAGGCTACAACCGCACACCCTACATCCACGGCGAGATCAAACGCCTCAACATCCCCGGAGTTCGCTTCTCCGATGGCCCCAGAGGCTGCGTGATGGGTAACTCGACAGCTTTCCCTGTTCCCATGGCCCGTGGTGCGAGCTGGGATGTCTCCCTCGAGGAACGCGTTGGTAGAGCCATCGGCCGCGAGTGCAAAGCTCAGGATGCAAACTTCTTTGCCGGCGTTTGCGTTAATCTTCCTCGACATCCGGCTTGGGGTCGGATTCAAGAGACTTATGGCGAAGACCCTGTCATTCTTGGTGAGATGGGTGCCGCGCTCACGAGGGGCATTCAAGAGAACGTCATGGCATGTGTTAAGCACTATGCCCTCAACTCGATGGAAAATGCACGCTTCCATGTCGACGTCAAGATAGACGAGGATGTTCTGCATGAAGTGTACCTCGCCCACTTTCGTCGCATCGTGGAAGAGGGTGTCGTGAGCGTCATGTCATCATACAACTCTGTCCGCGGCGAATTTGCAGGCCAAAACAAAGAACTCCTCCTTGATATCCCCAGAGATCAATGGGGTTTTAAGGGCTTTGTTATTTCCGACTTTATGTTTGGACTGAGAGATCCTGCACTCTCCCTGAGGAACGGACTCGACATTGAAGCGCCGTTTCGACAGCAGCGGGCATGGAAGCTTGAGGATGCTTACAAGAATGGGGAGATTGATGATTCTCATATTGAAAGAGCTGGAACTAACATCCTTCGACGTGTTATCGAGGACCAGGTGGTTCGTGGACATGAACAGCTTCAGCCGGATGTTGTCTTTAGCGAGGAGCATCGCCGACTGGCTCATGAGGCTTCCATCAAGTCCATGGTGTTGCTCAAGAATGGAGAGATTGACGGCACCCCAGCCCTCCCCCTCAAATCGAACATCTCTAAAATGGCCGTTGTGGGACGCCTTGCGAACTCAACCGACACTGGAGACAAGGGATCCTCAGCAGTGCGGTGCCCAGAAGTTGCTTCACCCTATCAAGGCTTGAAGAAGGCTCTGCCACAAACCGAAGTCACTCTCGAAGAGTCTGAAGACCCTGAAAAAGTCAAGGCCGCGGCAGGCGCTGCTGATGTGACCGTCGTCGTCGTTGGCTATAACTTTGAGGATGAAGGAGAATTCAACGTGCCGGCATTCGAAACAAATCCAGCTGTGAACTCTGTTCTTCCGCCGAGTGACGGTTCAGAAGAGTCAAAATGGGTGTTTGAGCAGTGGACGGTTCCGAAGGAAAAGAAGAAGGAGAACCATTCAGTTGCGACCGGAGGCGATCGGACGAGCCTGAGGCTGCGACCTCAGGATGTCGAGGTCATCAAAGCTGCCGTCGAAGCCAACCCCCGCACGATTGTCTCTATCGTGGCCGCTGGAGCGGTTATTACTGAAGAGTGGAAGCATCTCCCGCCAGCTATTGTCCTTAGCTGGTACTCGGGTTGTGAGGGTGGTCATGCCTTGGCTGCCTTGCTACTTGGAAAGGCCAACTTTAGCGGTAGGCTTCCATTCTCTATTCCCACGACGGAGGAGCATCTTCCTTATTTCGACAAGGATGCGGCTAAGATTGAGTATGACCGGTGGTTTGGTCAGCGCCTGCTTGATCGACTTGATGTCAAGGCGGCTTACCCTCTCGGTTTTGGGCTTTCGTACACAACATTCGCCGTGTCGGATTTGGCGGTCGGGAAGATTAAAGACAACTTTGACGAGTTAGTTTTTGAGGTCAATGTTTCTAACACTGGAGGCCGGGCTGGCAGATACGTCGCTCAAGTGTACGGGGTAGTTGAGGTGTCAGACTGGCCTAAGAGGAGTCTCCTTGGGTTCCAAGCAGTGGATCTCAATGCCGGGGAACAGAAAAAGGTAGAGATCCGCGCGTCGGCTAGACCCCTCCAAAGATGGAAGCTTGGATCTTGGGAACTTGTGAGCAAGACCGTCGAGGTGGAAGTTGGAGGCTCGTCTGGTGATGCTGGGAGCGTGAGGACTGTGGTTAAGCTATGAGCTGTTGTTCACTCGCAGTGAGGAAAGGATAGCTCAAAAAGAATGAGAGTGTCTCAATGATCAATAACACTGGCGTTACCCGATACACATAGCCCTATCAGCACCATGTGCGATCCTCTTTGCCCAAGTTTCACTCAATCCTCTCTTGTCGCAGGTGGATCAGAGGGCTCATGGTTCTCGGAAGAAGTCTCGATCATAACAGGGACGTCCCTCCGGGGCATCTCAATGATAGGATTGACCTGGTAGCCCTCGCGCGAAGCTTCGTAGCCGAGACGTGCCTTGACCTCGTTGTCCTGCTGGACTAGGGAGCAGCAAGGACACCAGTATGAGGCACAGCAGTCTGAAGTTCTCGATCCTTTGATGCCGAATTTGTCGCGTATCTCGGTTCGCTTCGTCATGTTGTGTCTGCACGAGTTAGGCCTGTCTAGAGTCAATTGGGGGGGAGGATACACACATCCATCCGCAACAAGGGAGAACCTCTGGGAGATGGGAGAGGACGCAGTCGCCTTTGGTGTTGTCCACACTCTGAGAGTCCGAGTTCCGTAGACGCGCCGCAGTGCGTTTGACAACTGTAAGCGCATCAGTCATCTCGAAATAGGTGTCATGATTCTCGGGCTAGGCGTACGAAGATCCGGGAGGAATAAGCTGAGCACACACGAGGAGCCGGGGGAACAGGTGCAGAGCCCGTTCTGCCAATCTTGGGTGCGCTTCGGGATTAACCTGGGGATGGAGGGGAAGAGTTGGGCGAGTTTGCTGGGGATCGCGAGAAGGATGGTCATTGTGATGATGATGGAAGATAGAGGCTGAAGATTATTGAGGCCTCAGCAAGAGAATTAATAGAGAGTGACGATGAAGCCGTGAGAAATCATGTAATGGTGAATCATGCTTGCCACCTGCCGTCTCCGGCCAACGAGATCAAGGAAGGTGCATCCTCCTGCTCTTTCCAAGGCGATCATCCTCAGTCCTGTAAGATAAGAGGTTCTCCCACGGTTCATCATTAAGGTCGAGTTTGCAGGAGCAGAGATGATTCTATAAGGTATCCATCCCATCCAGGATCACAAGCGCTGATAGGATTGATAGACGATCCACAGAGCAAATAAGAAACGAAACACCTTGATAAACGCCCAGTCATCAGCAATAGTATGCAACCTCACTGATCTATTGCAACCCGTGATCCGAACTGTCGCTGACTATAATACGACTCATCCCGTCAACGCTGGCGAGCGGACCTATCGCCAACCCATGTCTAACACGAAGCTGACTGGTCTCCTCAATTCCGATACCTCGTCGTCTGAGAATGCCCATTTTTATCTCGTATTTTTCGCAAATCCCATAAGAATCGTCTGTGCCGCAGTATTGCTTCAATTGGTCTTTGAGATCCTTGTCAAGATGTAAGCTTGATCTTTGAGACCATGTATAAAGAGGGTAAACACCCCGCACGAAGGATCAGCATCACAAGTCAACCACGTTCATACTCAACCATGTCTGTCCCATGTGTCCCATCATCTTTCCCAGCCCCTAACCTCCTCGGAGCCGAATTTCTCTCCATAGAGGCAGGCATAGTAACAAACCACTCAACCCCAGTCCCAAAAGGCTGGCGCTTCTCCCAACCATCCGTCAACGTGCAAAATGCCACCTTTTGCAACGTAACCCTTACATACACCCACCCCGGCCAAAACGACACCCTCAATGTTGAAGTCTGGCTTCCTCTTGCTGAGGCGTGGAACGGCAGGTTTCAGGCTGTCGGAGGAGGCGGGTGGAATGCTGGGAGGTTTCCGCTGAGCTGGATGGGTATGGCTGGGGCTGTTTCTGATGGTTATGCTACTGCGACTACGGATGCTGGGCTGGGTGATGCTTATGATCCGTTGCCTTGGAGTTTTGTTAGTCCAGGGAATGTTAATCTGTATGCGCTGCAGAATCTTGGGCTTGTGTCGTTGGGTGATGAGGTAAGTGAGTTACGGTAACAGCTCGAGTTGATCTAATAGTCACAGGCAATCATCGCCAAGGATGTTATTAATAGCTATTACGGCAGACCGCCTTCATATTCTTACTGGAATGGATGTTCCCAAGGCGGCCGTCAAGGCTTAATGCTAGCACAGCAGTTCCCAACAGCCTACGACGGGATCATCGCTGCAGCACCAGGTGTATACTGGGCCGAGATGTTCTTCAGTAACATATGGCCCACGTTTTACATGGAAATTACAAGGCAGTACCCCCGAGGCTGCGAGCTTAATGAACTCACGGCGATTGCGACATCGATATGCGACCCTTTGGATGGAGTCGAGGATGGACTCATTTCGGATCCTGAAGGTTGCCGTGCTGCCTTTAATCCCTTTGACCATGTCGAAACTACATTCAAATGCGTGGAAAATGGCTCTACCGATACCATCAAGATTACAAAAGCGGCTGCTGCTGTGGCACACGCTGCGTACAAAGGACCCGTCTTTTCCAACGGCAAGCCTCTCTGGTACGGTTTCGAAGTGGGCTCAGATCTCACCTACATTGCACCAACAAACTGTACAAGCAATGGTTGTGTAGCCACAGGACACGCAATTATCAAGCTTTGGCATGATGCATTCGATGTTACCAATACTCCCCTTGATTTCTCTCACCTTAGTCATAAAGACTTTGACAATATGTATCGAATGGCCAAGAGAACGTATGCGACTTTTCTAGCTACGGATGAGCGTGATCTTTCCGAGTTTAGGGACGCTGGAGGGAAGATGATTACCTTTCACGGGCTGGTAAGTCTCAACGGAACGAGATTGTGAGGGTAACAGTCACTGAGCTTAATAGATTGACCCGATTATCCCGGCTGAGAGCTCACTCGCCTACTACAAAGCAGTGTCATCCTTCATCGATGACACCCAAGACTTCTACCGCTACTATCGCGCACCGGGACTAAGTCGCTGCTTGGGAGGACCTGGTGGCCAGCCCGAGCAACTATTCGCGCAACTACGAGAATGGGTAGAGAACGGCAAGGCCCCTGATGAATCACCCGTCCTCATCACGACACCAGAAAACAAGACTCAACAGCAGATATTGTGCAATTTCCCTAGAAAGGCTATCCTTAATCCTTCTTGTTCCGACGCCAATACCACAGAGTGCTGGTCCTGCTCTGACGAACAACAAACCCCTTCCAAGCGGAATGGCCAACAGATACTGCACTAGCTAGACTTTTGCAATTTGCCCTCAATCTGATGGCAACCTCTCATCACTTCCCGTGCCGGTTCCCCTTCTGCTCAATTTCGCCCTCAAAGCCAAAACTGAACGGAACCTGGTTGCCAATGAGCCTCTCGGCCTCGTCCCGCTTCGCAGTGCCATAACCCATCTTGCAGCCTCTCACAGAATGATTGACCTGGCCCTTGTCGAACAGAGGACCACCCCATTCCACTCTGTTCAGTCCCTGTCCGCGGGTAGCGGCCAAGATGCTGGAGAAGCGAGAATCTCGCCTCAAACCCCCGTTGTGTCGCAGGGCAAGGGTCCCGGCTGCGACGCCCAACGATGCAAGCAGCACAGAGACACCGTAGACTGCCCACAGGGTAAGTGCCCTGTACTCATATTTACTCACTAGCTGTGACCACCGACATGGATATTCGCCGCTGTCCTCGTTGAACAAGACTTGCTTCTTCGGATCAGAAGCCCAGACAGCCGCAGCGTATTGCTGATTCGAGAGCAAGGAAAACAGCATATCCTCGAAAAGGCTAGGCACCACGTCTTGAAGATTCTCCGCGGGGAGGGAATCGCCGCTGCTCATCACTTTGGTGAATAGAGCCTCCGACGTCGCGTTGAAATTGGGAAATTGTACGTCACCATTGAGGATGGTGCGGAAGATGACTCCCAGAGCATGATATGTGGCTGCCTTCTTGTATTCAGTCGTATTAGCGAGAAGGACGTAGTTCTCCTCAGGTGTCGCCACAGTTATGTCGGTAGTATCTTCGTCTTTGGCGTCTCTTTGAAGCGTCGTGTTGATGACAGGCGAGAGAGGAGTGCGTTTGACAACATTGATGGATTGCATGCCGTCAACGTACTGGTAATCCAATGTGTAATTGGTTTCGTAGTACTCGCAGGCCATGAGGGTAGGAATCAGGGAGTCTTCATCCTGGACAGCCTTGTTAGGGTTAAACGGCCTTTTGATCCCTTTGGCGGTCTTGACGTATCCAATCCAGACTACGGGTTCTGTTCGAAAGGCTCCAAAGTTCTTGGGCCAGCGCTGCGTTGGGTACCCTTCCTCGGGAATCTCCTCCATCTGCGGCTGGCTGTAGTCTCCTTGAAAGGACATACCAAGGTAGCTTAGAGCACCGAGCGGGAAAAGCTCCTTGGTGAAATCAAACGGAGGACTTATCTCTCCAGACTGTTGGGAAAGATTTCGAGCCTCTGATCCGACTCCGGAACCGAGTTCAGTGCACATGTAGCCGGGGCCCTTCATCTCAACCCTGACGGTGCAGTTCCATCCTCTTTCGCAAGTCTCGAGCGTCGAGTTGTCGTACGTGATCGGTCGCCGCAAGACTGTGGATGCCTCGATCAAAGACGCGAGCTGTGGATCAACCCCCGTATAGTAGCCGATTGCTTTTGTTTGATCGCGTGTGGTTGCGTTCCATCGGGCTAGGTTCAAAGGTTTCAACCCACTCTCCTTCTCACTGGTACCGGCTGGCCAAGAATATGCCTCTTCAAGGTCAAAGTTGAGACTTCTGACGCCGCGGCACATTCTGTCTTCATGCATGAATGTGGGTTTTGCAACGAGGAGGGTGTTTGCGGTGATGATGACGATGGCTGGGGCACACCTACATAGACAAGAGTCAGTAACAGGGAAGACAAGTCAGGACATGGAGGGGTAGACGACTTACCATCCAAAAAGCGCCATGGCAACCGCCGTCTTGGCTTTTGTCAAAAGTTCCAAGTTGAGCATATCCAGTGGGTTCTCCGTGGCCGCAAACATCGAGTCAAGGGCAACAACACTCAAGAAGGTGCTTCTGACTGTCGCCCACACTTGCTGATCAAACGCAGACAGGACTGCAGCAGTCAGGCTGGCCTTGCAGGCAAACGCGAGCGCCGTGCCCCAGCGCAGCATGCGAAGCTGGTCTTCGACGATCTCGCCATCAAGGGATGAGTAAAAGAAGTGATGGCCGATTGCAAAGCAGACACCGACGACGAGAAAGAAGTACATGCTGTAGGTGGAGAGCCATGGTGAACTGGGGAAGCGCAGCCATACTGCCCTCTTCTGGAACTTTGGCAGAGGCTGCTGAGTCGGGTCGTAGGTGCCATGCCCATTCACATCAACTGGGACAACAGTGGGAACAGGAACAGATTTGAGAGGAATGGATTCTCCCCCACTTCTCTGAGCAGGCATATGAATCTCATCCCAAGAGTCAAGGTCCTGCGGCTTCGGTGCGGGGGGCGAGGCTGGATACCCGGGGGGAGAACTTGGGTAACCGTCGGGTCTCTGCATAATGTCTGTCTCTGTGTAACACGACTTGAGAGGAAGAAAATCCTTGGACAGAAACATTTTCGTCCCGAGCATGGCCGACTCTTATGTTCATCGGTCAACCAAAAGTGCAAATGTCTAGACCAAAAACATGCATGAAGCTGAAGAACTAGGCCCTCATCCACAACGCAAGGATATGCAGCCTCATACATGGGACAAGAGGCTCTGAATGGATCCTCCGCAGAAAGATGTGTGACACGGGACATACCGCCCCCAAAAGCCCCTCAGAAGCTGGGCATCCCATTGCATACATCCCGCGAGTGAGGATGAAGTGCCCAGTATGTGACAACGTCGTTGATGCAGATGGTGGAGGCTCATGCTGTCACTTGATGTGATTGCGAAGAAGTAGCATTGGCCAGAAGATGATGCATTTTCTTAGCTGCATTCTGGCACCATTGGGGATTGGAATTGTGAGAAGAGGCGCCTGTCGGCTGTGACTTGATCCTGTAAATCCTACCAGGCTGAGGGGATTGTGCTGTGTCCAAGGCTTCGATTCCATATGCCGTCGTAAGCTGACTGTTACTCAACATTTGCACAACTTGAAAGTTATTGCCATACTTGGTCAAACATCTTTCGAGTCGGGCCTCAATGTCGGCACTCTGTCTCTCCGTGGCTGGGACCCGGTTGCTCTGGCAAGTCATGCATGCACCGCCGGCGGTGCGAATAACATCACATGACAAATGCGCTCTATTGGTCTAAGAAAAAGATGGCACACTTCACCACTCCAGCACATACGTAGGTAAAGCCTATGATCATAAAACTAAGCCAATATATAGAATTTAGAGCAAAATTCATTTATTTTAAATTTATGTTTATTTATTTTTCTCTAAACTATATCTCCAAGGTCTGATATACTTCTCATTGACCCAGTATATACCTCCGGTATGCCGTTTTATCCTTGGTTCAGGTGGCACCACCGGCGGTGCAAATAAGAATTAGATTCCCTAAGCTCACGACCCAATTGCGCTGAAGGCCCTGAGAGCGCTGAATTGAAGGTCTCAATTGCGCTGAAGAAGGCAGCTTACAGTGGTTTCAACAACAGTTTGCAACAGCCTGGTGCATTTGTCACGTGATATTATTCGCACAGCCGGCTGTGTACGTACGGGCTGCCCAAGTTCAAGAAAATCTTACAACGAGATGGGTTTATGAGTGAGTGATGGTTGCAATTACATAATATAATAATAGATAGATCAGGTGTGCTAACACAACGAGGGAATACTAGTTGTGCACCCATTGTGTGAATTTGGACAGACTTCCAAAACAGGCAATTTTACTCCCGATACCGATACCGATCCCGAAGCCGATCCCGATAACGAGTATGGTATAAGGTAGAAGAATCTCGGAAAGGGCAACGACTTTTCGTATCATCTCCTTTCCACTCCCTGCACAGATCTTTCATGTTCAACGCCTGGAGAAAACTAGGCATGATCGATTTCGGAATCAAGGATCATCAATCGCCCATCCGAACACTTCTATAGTAAACACAGCCCTACTTAAAGTTTACCAGGACGGACTTTACTTCCAGACTCTCTGCCCTTCCGAAGATATTACTCCGTTTTTCGACATCATCTTCTACCCTCGCCAAATGCCTCGACTAGGACACCATAAATCTCGGAGGGGATGCCTCCTATGCAAACGGCGGCGCGTAAAGGTACTTATTACTCCTGATGTCCGGATGGACGACAGATGGCTGATATCCTCTAGTGCGATGAAGGCAAACCGTGTTCAGCATGTTCCAGACATGAATTGGATTGTGTCTACGACAATTCAGTGCCTTCTCGGAGGAAGAGTAAAAAGGTGTACTCCCCTGCCAAGGTAGGCATACTAGTTTACAACTGCCAACGATCCGTCATACTAACAGTTACCAAGGTTAAACAGAATTATGGAAGTCGCCTAGACTTTCGCATGGACCAGGCTGTCGAGACACCACCAGGCGATACAGCATCTTCTAGCTCGAACAGTTGTCCACTTGGAGCCCACAATTCAAACAGTCTAGCAACTCCGCCTGATGCGTTCCCGTATTTCGAAAAATTCGTTACCGGTCCGAAGCCTCTCGAGCCGGCTTCATGGCTCACTGACCTCGAATTCATGCACCAGTATACCTCGTCGACCTACCTCACGCTTCCTCGAGCGGCTGAACTCCATCACATATGGCAGATCCAGGTGCCAAGATTAGCCTTGTCAAATGTCTTTATATTGCATCAGATTCTCGCCGTTGCCGCCCATCATCTGAGTCATCTATACTCCAGTCGGTACGGTTACTACGCCATGTGCGCCTCGCTGCACCAGAACAAAGCCATCACCGGCTTCCGAACTGCCCTGACTCAAGTCACTCAAGAGACTTGTCACGGCATTTTTGTCACATCCTCATTACTGTCCATCTGCGCATTTGCATCCATGTCTTATCATGGTGGTGTGAGCGAGCAACCTCGTCTGAACGACCTTGTCGACGTTTTCCAGCTTATTCGAGGCATGAGTCAGGTCTTGGATTCTTTCACAGCCTTTCTCACACAGGGGCCTCTGTCACAGCTCTTTTTCCAAGAAGGGAACAGCACGCCAGCTCCATTGTTGCATTCAGTCATTCAGCGACTTCAGGATCTTGAAATCTCGGAGATGTCTGACGATAACTCGATTCTGGTCTATCGCCAGACTGTTATTGACGGAATTACGTTCATACAGAAGGCCATTAGAAATACGAGCTCATCCGACTTGCGAGCTTCCTTGACCTTTCCCATATGCTTGACGGAGCCCTTTTTGGATCTCCTGAGACGCCACGAGCCCGCTGCGTTGATTATCATCGCGCACTATTGTGTAATTCTGCACCATGCGGGGACGGAAAACTGGTATCTTCAAGGATGGGGTAGAAGTATTGTGCTGGATATCTCTGGTGTTATAGACTCCCGTTGGCGAGGGTCACTGGCGTGGCCTTTGGCCATGATAGAAAGCACAGTGTGTTGAACATGTAGATCGTATCGAAGCTGTACAGATCGATTCTCATAACTCCGGGTCCAAATTGTGTCTTGGAGTATTGCCTTTATCTTGGCCCAGTGCGGGCTTGTTATGGGGATGTTAAAGGATGAACTGATTTATCAAACGCCAGAAATACAGCACCATTTTTTATCATGTCTTCTCTCTTTGCCATGCTCTGCAGAGTGTTTGAGGTTTATGGGAAAATGAAAGTGTCTGTTGAAACAGAACGCCTACCAACGTACAGCTTAAACAGGGGGTGTATAGCTTTGGAGACGTTCCGCTTTGGTGTGTGAAGAGATTTGATATTTCTCTGCCCCCGAGTTAATGGGGCACCACGAAACAAAAGAAAAAAAGAAAGAAAGAAAATTACCGCGATGAAACAAACAAGCCTTCAACTACGATCTTCTGGCTCAGTTATCACATCTCGGACCGGGTTTTAACTATAACAAACAACACATTTTAGTCTCCAGCTACATAACGTAATTCTGAAAAAGGAGCAGGCTGTTGGCTGTGGTGGAAGCATGGAGTCATGTTGATCAGAGACCTAATAAACAGGTCACATCTAGATCTCGTAAGGGTAACCAGCTGGATGCCACGCCATCCACACACTTTGCCCATTAAGAACTATAACATAACGCCATCACCTCAAGGGGGTTCAATAATCGCTCTGGCTACCTTGTTCCAGGACTCGAACTGGCCAACCCAATCAGGGAGCATACCCACCAAACGATATCACAACATTAGCACAACACACCCTACATGTGCCTGCTATCCTTCCCATGTTTACAAGCAATGTCATTACCTCATTTAGCTCTTTTGCGTCTCAACGACTCGGATTCGGGTCCGGATTCGGGCCCGGGTTCGTTCATTCCTCGGCTTTTCCCCCTTCTTTCCCCGCTAGCTTCTACATCGTTTACCTCGTCTTGACTCGTAAATGATATAACTTTGTCGATCTGTGGTACTTGAGTAATGAAAATTGTTCTTCACTTTTGCCGCAACGGATCAACGGCACGTGGTAATACAGGTGGTCAGGGGCAAGAATCATCCTGCTTCGTTTCCCATCACCTTCAAGTTCCCTCCCATCCAAAGCATCTTCTTTTCCAACAGACTACATCTCCAATATCCCCATCATGTCTACGTTAAACTCCATCTCCCCACCGTCCGCAGATAAAACCAACCTTGCAATCACCGACCTCATCATCTATGTCTTTCTTCTCTTCCCTGCCTATGGATCGCTCGAAATCACGGAAAAGCTGGCTTGGGTTGTTGGCTAGTTCTCTTGCCATATTTCCCGTTGCGTATCGTATCCGATGCATACCAGATCGCAAATCGTGACAAGCCAGGGCTTCCAAATACTGTTGCGATTATGACGAACGCCGAAGCATTTCCTGCTTATCATTGGCCTTGATCGGGGTGGTTTACGAAGTGTATGAGAAAGAACCTGAAGAAAAATGAAAAGGGGCGGAATGCTAACCCGGCGCGAAGTCACGTATAGGAACGTGTGGCTACTACTCCCCCCAAAACAGTTGACCGAAAAAAAATACTGTTAGGAGTCATGCATCTTGCTGTTACAGTGGGCATCATATTGGCTACGTACGGAGAGCGCCTGAGCCAAACTCATCCGTCGGGGTCGTTTCCGAGACTCTAAACCGCGTCGGTAACTGCCTGATGCTTTTTGCGATGCTATTTGGTCTGGGTGGTTGGATCTGGTGGACAGGCAAGCATGTCCTTAAGCCATCAGCGAGTTTTCAACCCGCGAGAAGCTTGCTCTTGGCCGCGTGTGTTGCACTTTCCTTCCAGCTGG
Organism: Fusarium sp. NRRL 66088; assembly: GCA_013186415.1. Lineage (NCBI taxonomy): Eukaryota > Fungi > Ascomycota > Sordariomycetes > Hypocreales > Nectriaceae > Fusarium > Fusarium sp. NRRL 66088. Next base: position 12,526 of record JABCKD010000715.1, on the reverse strand, counting down.
TGCGGCTCGGACATAGTCTTGCATATTCATTCACGCCATACCCTATGTTGGATCCTATATCTGGGACGTTTCTTATCAAACTGATCCTCATGTTTGGAATGCGGCTTTGTGCGGTCATCGCTATCCTCGTTGGAGGTTGGCCGAGCATCAGGGAGATGCAGATGCCTGCCTCCGAACTCAGCAGCCTCCGCCAGGACGTTTCTGGTCTCTGATGACGGTCACGGCGGATGTGTCTTTCCAGATAGTGAAGTTGTCAGGGTGTTTAAAGGAACGGTGATACCTCGATGCTTCGGTATGACGAATACACCCATTGAGTAGCTACTTCAAGTATGATACTACTTCTCTGTCGACCCCCGAAAGAGTGATCCGGGGGTGCCATGCCTGGCGTTTACTTGACTTGTGTAACTTCCAAACTTTGTAACACCTTTATTTAGATTCTTGAGTATCTCCATATGATCCGTGTTCGATTTCCATTCGGCTTTGATACGCGGCTTATGGTAGTGACGGTATCCGCTGTTACTAATAGTGGCGATGTTGTTGTTAGGAAATAACTCCCATTGTACCTTTGTTTTTAATGCAGCGTCCGGCCTCTCTGTTGCCGCTAGGCGGAGCCGGAAATTAAGGCAAACAGGAGAAGCTCTGAGCCTCGTTGCATCTAACCTCTCCCCGATTTGTGGATTGGTTTGTTTAGTTATAAACCCTCAATGTTTGATTGACTGACCGAAGCCAACCCGTACAACTTGCCTCGTTGAGGGCACAGGGGGGGGGTTGGAGCCCCTACTTGTCTGGCATGACTGATAGACCCAAACCCGGTATCTTGGGAGAGCATCAAATATACTTAAAGGTTTGGTCGTACTCGATGGCGATTTTATTTTCAGATACAATTTGCGTTTCTCTCTTGCCCCTTCTCCTCTCTTCTGTCTTTGTATTACATCATGGCTGGTTTCTTTGATAACCGTTTCAAACTCCCAGTCCATCTCGTCCAATTGGGGATAGCCCTTGCGGCTGTGATTCTCTCGGTCGTAAGGATGTTGAACCAGCCACCAAACGCCCCGAAGGGTCGATCAAACACAATGGCGTCTGGAATGGTATAGTACAGCCCGGCCATCAGCAACAAACACACTCTTCTTGCCGTTGACGACCTGCAGGCAGCCAAGTCAATCATCACTATCCTATATGGACTCTTGTCTGAGCATATACACGCCGTTCAAAAATGGTCCAGCCTCAAGGTCTACATCGTACTCAATGTTATTGAGACAGGTTTCGGGGCAGCAGTGGTGGCTATGCTGGTTAATGCCGACTGACCCCCTTTCGAGGAATGGCAATCCGCGATCCCAGGCGTCACGAAAGAAAACAACAGCGACAGTTGGGGAAGCCTGCCCGACTATCGTATTCGTGCCAAGACCTACGCCGACGTCCAAGCTGCCGTCATATTCTCCGCACTACACAATATTCGGCTCTCTGTTATCACGACCGGTCTCTATGCATTGGGCCGTAACATTGCTGGGTCTGGACTCATTATCGATCTCTCACTCTTATAAGGTGCTCGGGTACTAGGGTCTTTTACGGCCACGACCCACGGTGTCTAAGACCTCAAGGATAATACTCTTTTTCTAGATATAATTTTACAATAGCCTTGCAACTAAAGCTCCTCTGTGAAGTTTGCTGTTTCGTGCTTGGTTCCTAGAATCCTTCGGATGAGCGTTATGACAGCAGTTGCTTAAATCGGCTACCCAGGCTGTTCGGTCAGGGAAGTTTGGGCTTGGTGAGGCCCATTGCCCACCATAGCATTAGACCGGGGACATTTATTATTCTGGAAGTTGTTGAAAGGTGATGATGCTCTTGGAATCCTTTGTGAGGCCCCAAACAGTAAGGCTTTGGCTCGATATTTTGGTCATACAATGGTCTCCAGCTGTGGCTCGCTTCCAGCGTGAATCCGTTTGCATCTGAAACATGATCAGGACTGCTCAAACAACGTAAAATCTATAAATGTACCAAACTATGAATATATAAATCGATACCTGACAAAAGAAAAGAACCATCACGTCAATGTCACCACAAAGTGCACAAACTTGCCCAATCTAGTACTGGCGCAAATAAATCCGACACAAACCACATCTAATCCTCTAAGAGAAAGACCATCCACGACTATTCCTAAGGCTGTTCCGTAATTCTATCCACAGGGTAATCCTTATGGTAGATGATCGGTATATATCGCAGTGAGACTGCTCTGCCGGCGGACGGTCACTCAGGCTTCTGGCTTGACGGTGGTGGCCGTGTTCCTAAGCACCCGTCCGGGATGAAAACCGTTAAACAGCATTGAAGTCATGGCCATCAACGAAGCGTCAAACACATAGAGCCAAAACTCCTTATCCTGAAGCTCACTACCCCGTCCCATGATATACTCGACGATTCGGAAGACTGACCGGATCATGATGAATACACTAGTGGCGTAAAGGATGTAGAGGAGCTTTTTCCATGGTACCTGAAGCTCCCGTGAGGCCTGTGTTGGGTTGGAATGGATACGCGTGTGGAAAATCAGCGTGGCTAGCATGAAGAAGCCGAAGAAGACGATCTGAATGGCCAGACCAGCCACGATGACCCATTCGGCCCTTTCGGTTGCGCTCTTTGACTTGGCGTTTGCAAGCATTCCGCCACCTGTTGTTCCCAGTGTCTTGCTTAGCCATACGACTTCCTTAGGGGGTAAATAACTGGGAACCTACCACCACTCTGGGCTAGAAATGACAAGACATCACCCGTAACGAACACCTTGGTCAGCCAAGACGGCTTGACGACAGACAGATGTCCAGCTTGGAGTAGGATGATGATACGGGCAAGAACCATATAGATCGATGCTGCGAAGAATGTAGGTCCGAGAAGGAGAAGAAGCGACTGCAAGATGTAAGGTATCTTGCTAAAGTCGGGCGCCTCTTCAGCTGACAAGGTGCGGCCGATGTATCCGATGGCTTCGACTGTAGGCATTTCACATAAGCCTAGTCCCTACCGATTGTTTGCCCTCGCCAAGGACTGTGACTTACATATACAGCCGATCACAAATGGCACGAAGTACCAAGTCCGGCTGTGCACAATCTGGGCAACATGAGCCAAGCCAGATAAGCCGAATAGCACGACAAAGACAACAGCTGCCGGTAGAGAAGGGTCGTAGTAATAGTAAACGAAATCAGATCCGGCCATTTTGTGCGTTTGTATTGGGGACAGGCAAAGTCAAGGAGATGTTTGTTCAAAGACTAAAGACTTTCGAATCAGTTGAGTGCCGTTGAGACTGGCACCAGTTCACAGGTTCGCCAAGGAAATCGACAGATATATAGTCGTCGTCTTGTTGTAAAGGCAAGCCAAATGCATGTAAGCCACTGGCTCTCCGTTTAGGGTTCGCAGAAGCAGTGTCAATTGTTAGTTTGGCATTAGTTCCTCGCTTTCGCATCTCGGGTTCTAAACCCACTAAGGCGGGTGTAGAGGTTCGGTGTGACAGCGGCCGGCCGGGCTGGTTGTGACGTGGTCTGGAGCTCTAGCGATACCGACACCGATCCCGAGTGCGGAATGGAATGTTTGAGATTACACTAAAATCTGATGGATAAGGAGGAACCCATCCCTTCAGAAGTTCCCTTCTAAAGCCCGTACCGTTTCTCCAGCTAACCCTTTGTCGTATTGCCACTGGAGAGGAAGACCCATATCGTTGCCGGTATCCGGCGACTAAGGCAGCTCGCTCATCGCTGCTGCAAGAGAAGATCCCCAACATCTGGAGCCGGCCCTTCCTGAATCCACCACTTCCGTTGCATCCTATCAGAGCAATAGTTTATGCCATAGTTTGCATTGTCCTGGTGGTTGTCAAGCCAGTGTGTCTCTTCAAACACCCGCTTTACCCTCTTCCACTCCGAGGGTGGTAGAGATTTCTCCATTCTTGACCTAACAATTGAGCCCCATTCCTCCTGAAGGTTGCAAATATGTTGTGCGACATTGAGCCGTTCTTGTGAGAGAGTTCTGTACTCCAATGGTGGCAAAACGTGGACGGTTCTGAGTTGCGGAATCTTCCATGGAACAACCATCTCAGTGGTTTCCGCAGAGATCAAGTGGTCCATGCGCTCACGTAATAAACCTCGAATAGCATCCTGAGTATCCCCAAAATAGTTCGCATCATTCCCGTGTGCTTTCTTATGGTCGCTCAGCAGACAGTTGTTGGGCCCACTTGCGGTCGTAAAAGGTGCGCAAGGTTGTTCAGGAGAGAAGAGATGCAACAAGCCATCGACTTCGGAAACATCTATGCAACTCCAAAGTCCGTGAGTATCGTATGCGTGTCGCCGCCGGTGTTCTGTCTTGGGTTCATCCTTGGCGATGGTCGTTGTAAGATCGCCAGCAACCCAATCAACAAGCAGCAACTCCTCAACTCTGCTGAATAGTCTAAGAACGGACGACAGCTCTCCAAGACCATTGTCAAAGAAGTAGTCGGCGTCATCATTAAACGTGAATACATTGTCAGCACTGCCCCTTAACGCCAGCCTGTGCACCTGTCGCATCTCTCTGGGATCAAATTGACTCATGTCCCACATGCTATCTCCGTTGAGTACCCAGGACATGTCGTTGTCTGGCAGACTGTCATAGAATGATGAGCCCTGATCTACTAAGGGATCGGGTCCAAGGAGCAGCGTGTCTCGGTCAAAGTTGAACCACGTTCTTGGACCACTAAACCGCGTTCGAAAGGCGAGCTGGTAACCCATGTTGACGAGCATGAGACGGGACTCAGTGCACGTGTGCAGCAGTGCGGGGATGGGGGCATTGCTGAACATATAGTTTCTTCTCGCGAACTGCCAAGCAATCGACGGCTTCCTAATTAGCCAGTTGAGGGGAATCTCGGGCGTGGAGGGGGAAGGCTCCCATGGCTGGAAGAGGGGCCTGGAGTTGGTGAAGCCGAATGACTCAAGCGTTCGCTGTGGTCTGGGACGAATAATTCTACGCCAGTTAAAGGCAAAGTCTTTGAGGGAGCTGTCGAGTTTGAGGGGGTTGACTGTTGTCCGGAGCCTCTCGCGGAAGTCATCCTAGTCTTCTTCTAGTTGCTCTTGAACTTCAATTACCCGGGGCGGCGTAGCCAGTAGGTAAATGTCTCGGCGGAGCTCGGGAGGAAGTGATGGGAAGAAGTGAAATTCCGTGGGAGCCATGATGTCGCATCGAGGATGCGGTGTGCCGCATCGATGCGCTGTGAAGTTGCGGGTTGGAGTTGCGAAGTTGTGCAATTTGGAATTGCAGCCACCTGCCTGTTTATCTTTCTGCCTGGGCATTTTATCAGGCATCAAAAACCGTGTGGCTTGGGATTGATGAGGCTCGTTACAATGGATGTGTGGCGATGCTCTTTACCTAAGGATTAGGACTCGGTTCCTACGAGGCATTGTACCAGTGGATGAGGCTCTCACCAGCTGTCTGGGTCCCCTTTCGCGAGTAATGATAGGCGACCGCATGCTTTCTTACTAAATAGAAGATTTTACATGCCATCTTGGATTGTTTATGCGACAGTTTCTATTGCACTTTTAAAAAAGAAAATGACGGTAATCACGAAACAGCACTGTCTGAGTTGAGGTGGGATGGGCCCGGAAGGTCCTCGAAGGTCACCTGACGGCCAAGAGAGAACTGCCAAATGGTAGCCTGTTCAGCCTTGCAAGGAGAGGGTTTCGCACTCTTATTCCCCTCTCCATGTCTAGTACTAGCGCTTCGCATGGGAATAGGTGAAAGGACTTGTGCAGGCAGGCCAACAAACCCTTGCCGACCAGCAGCCTCTTCAAATTGTCTCTGAGCTCTCCTGAGTGCGGTGACAGATTCCACACCTGTGAGAAACAACTTGTAAGCCAACGCATCCTAAAGTATGTCAGCACCGCTGAAATACGCGTCCAGATCAAACTTGTCAGAAACAGCTCCGACATTACAAATAAGTCCCCATACATTACCCCGGCAGTGAGTATCCAATGACTTGAGTAGCAGAGGAGCGACACAGATAACAACAGGAGTTATCACTCGCAATGCTGGCCATCACATATATATCCAAGAAGAGAGTCTATCTCAAGTCACCTGAAAATACAGGCATAGTCTCACACTGCCAATCATAACAAATCAGTCCCAAAGAAAGGCGAGTCGTGTATCTGGATGACCCCCAGACCAATGACGCTCCCACCACCTGTTCTCAACAATCCCATCTCTCCATCTTCTCAAACATATCCGACCCCAGACTCCTTCCATAGGCAACACTCTCAGATCTTCTTCGTCTTTCCCTGCCATTCTCGCAAAATCTCAACCGCCTGCTTCCCCTCTCGTTCCTGTACATGCCAAGCATGAGCCCAGACAGCCACCTCAACCCTCTTCTCCATAGGCAGCTTGCGACTCCGCGCGATGCGGTTCTGACCCTTCTCCATCTGTACTTTTGCAAGTTGAGTCCGCTCCTCGCGTGGCATACCGGGATAGCTGGTACGTGTTGTGGTGAGAAACTCCTGGCGGAGCTTCTTGTCGGATTTCGCTACGGCGCGGAGTCGTCGAGGTTTGGTGCGTCGGTCTGCCTGCTTGGCGGCTTTTAAAATGCTGGTTGGAAAGGCCATAATTTTACGGCCTTTTTCCTGCCACTGATAATAGTCCTTCTTTTGCTCGGTGGCTTGCTTGCGACAGGTGTTCGTCAGGTAGGCGTTGCCTTGTTCGAGACGGCTGTATCCGGAGGGCAGCTTGTCTGCTGCGGATATGCAGACGACCTTTCCGAGAGGCTTTCCTCCGCCCATTGTTGCTTTAGTAAGATTTAGAGATGGGAGAAAAGGTGTTGGGGTGGGGGTGGTGATGAGGCAGCTCTGTTCAGGGTGTATTGGTTGGTGTTGTAGGAGTTGTGAGCCGGGTATCTGACGTACTTATAATCCACTGGCTTCATTCACTCGATGGTCCATTACAGACGTCCATTTTCCTTTTAGTGAACAATTGAAGTGATCAGGCGACTGTCTTGAATCTCATCGATCGCGCGCCAACGTGTGACGCTGGAGTGAAGGGCCAGAAACCTCCACAACCACGTCCATGTTGCTTTTGTTATGCGTCTCTGATCCGAGAAGCATCGTGTACCTAGGGTAAGGCACTTCCAGGCAGAGAGACATCAAGACAACAAACCTATGTGACACAGACAAACGTGTTTGTTTATTTAACAACTCACTCAAAGACGCCTAATATTCCTTGACATGATGTTATCTTTAACTTTCTAGCTTCAACTATAAGAACACATTTCTAATACATCATAGCATCATATCCCAATGCTAATACAGTGAGCAACAGACTTGGACATTCAGTAGATATTTTCCCTCGAGATGTTCAACTCGATCCTGGCCTCAAGATCTCAGCCCGCTGAGTGAAGCACACGATCCCAGACCATAACGCCAACCCAATAATACAATACCGAAATGCCCTTCGAGCTGGTGTATCCTTCGACTACCTTAGTCGGTGGTAATATCGATGATGTTCGACTCAAAACTCCCCGTGAGAGCATCTTCTCCCGCTCCGCCAGCCTCCAGGGCCGTCTGATTCACAGCGCTCTTTTCAGTGGGCCAGACGGCCTGCCACTTGCCCCTAAGCTGAACAGTCGCCTTTCCAAATACCAGATCCATAGGAATAACAGGTTCCATGAGAGTAAGCTCATGCTCCTTCTTTGCTCCAGCAGCAATCTCCACCACAGCATCGTCAGCAGGCGGCCACTGCCTCTGAACCTCCAACTGCATAATCTCCAACGGCTTCGTCTCCGCCTCAGGCGTAATATACAGCATACCAAGTTGAGGCGCCAAAGGATCAAGAGGTGATCCATAAGTGAGGAGCGTCACAGGGCCTTCATTGTTGTTCTTGACCGTCACCACGAGTGTGGGTGGTGACTTTTCCGTCTGCTCAAGAGAGACTTCTAGACCGCGTAGGGCAGCAGGCATTCTGAATGGGATTGAGTCGGGGATTTTGACGGCTGGTACTGAAGATGGTGATAGGAAGGCGATGAGGCTGATTGTGATGATCAGGCCGAGGAGTAGACGGAGAGTGTTTGAGGCGAGTAGACCCATGATATGTGGTGTTCTTCTTGGCGTTTCTAAGGGGGGACGACTGACGTCATCAAGCTAAAGAACGGAGTCCGTACGTATTGTGATTATAATTGCAAGCGCAACTTATTCGTATAGACAATTCCCATCGATCAAGACGATTTGGGTGACCTCCCTTTGAATGCATCTCATAGGGGTTAATCGCCTCACGTGTTTCGCCGCATGATTATTCCCGCTAACCGGCAACTTTAATTACCAGATGCGGGTCCAGGGATGTTCAGCTTTTCTACTCAGGGATTTCTTGAATAGGCAGCTTGGAATGTTTCATGAACTGGCCTCGTTTTTGAGACAGTCTCAAGTTTATTTTTCGTTCTGTCAGATTGACTCATTGAAACTTAAAAATCCCGCATTTGACTTGACTTTTCCTAGTTCGGATGAATGTGTGTTGATGGTTGATGTTTAGGTTGCTTTTAAGTAACATCAAGTTAGTCTAGATAGTGGATGATCGAGATTTATTCCAGGCATCAATTGTAACGTGTGAGAAGGACCTGTCAATTATCAATTACAGTAACAAGCCTCACTCCAGCTGCCGCTCCGATCTCGTCTGATAGTCAAGACATCAGACAATTGTTTGTTAATGGTCGCACAAACAGAAATTCGTAAACTGCATGCAAACCAACACGCATAGACGTCTCCGATTCAGATGAATGTGCCCAACTCGTCGGACTCTCTCGCCAAGGAATCCCTCACCAACTCCTCATCACATGGCGAACAAACCCATCCAAAGAGGTTCACACGCCGAGAAAAAAAAGAGGCCGTCGCTGCTTCAGGTTAACGAGTTTCACAGCCATCTTGGTTGCCTCTACTCCGTAGACACAGAGGACATCCCTTGGTTAATATACTCGCAGCGCACCCTCCAATCTCCCGTCACATCCCCCAGAATTAACCTTGATTCGCATCACAGCCTTAAAGGTGTTATCTTCCGGTCATGGTAAACATTCCACCAATCGCTCATCGACCGATAAAACCCCGGTCGGCGTGTCAGGCCGAGGCCATGCGTAGTGAACCCTGCCGACGATGATACGTTGGTGGTTTCGCATCAGAGTAGAGACGAAAAAACGGGGAAGCATAACAACGCTGTGCCCTTAATGTGATGCAGCTTGCCACAATGATATTGTTTGTAGAAAACGAAACAGAAAATTATGAGAAACCAAAGAAACGAAAGTCCCTCGGACGTTCCAGTTGGCCACATCAAGATACCACCGATATTACTCAGGACAGCCTTAATCATGACATCTGTATCAAGCATATGAACTTGCTGGGGACCCTCGAAACATACCCTGATATCGCTCCACCAACGAGGCTCAATCACGGAGAAAAAACAGGCCCTCCTGGTAAGGATCATGTCGAATCCACTGGGGTTCGCATCTAGCGAGCAACATTCTATAAGTATTCTTTGACACCGCAAATGCTTCAACTTCAACAAGCCTCTCATTCTCACTCAGCTGAACCCCATCCTTTCCTTTTTTTTTTTCTTCATTCTTTTTTATTCATTCGTTCTATTCATTCTTTACAGTCCCTCGTTCAAGATGAAGTTGCTTGCTGGTCTCGCTCTCGCCTCGATGGCTGTCGCCGCTCCCCTGGTGGAGAAGCGTGCCCCGACCCCTTTGAACGTTAGCCTGGAGATGCAGGGCAACTCCAAGATCAAGGCTGTCATCACCAACAACGGCAAGAGTAACCTCAAGCTGTTGAAGTCGGGTACTTTTCTTGATTCGACTGCTGTTGAGAAGGCTCAGGTGTACTCGGGAGGTAAGATAATCTGCTCTGTCGCACGCTGGAGAGGAGACTATGCCAAGACATGATACCCAAGAGCGCATGTTGCTGAACTTGCGCAATATGCCCATGCAATAACTATAACAAATGTTTCATGGTCACAGCATGATGTTGGCATGGCGCATTCTTCGCATCGGTGGTCCTTAACTCTCACGCCTATCATCATGACAACTCCTTCTGTCCAGTCACTAACCATTAACAGAGAAGACCATCCCCTTCGATGGCGTCCGCGTCGCCCTCGACACCAGCCGCCTCGAAGAGACGGCCTTCGAGCGCATCCCCTCCGGCGAGTCCGTTGAAGTCGACTTTGACATCGCCGAGTTCCACGATCTTTCCGCTGGCGGCAAGTTCAACATTCTCGCCGAGGGCGCCCTCTCCTTCGCCAACGAGGACAGCACCGAGCTCATCGGCTCCGTGCCCTTCTACTCGAACCGCATCGAGGCTGAAGTCGATGGTTCCCAGGCCTTTTCCGTCCGCACCGCTTTCCACCACAAGCGTACTCAGGTTCAGAGTGACTGCACCGGCGATAAGCTCGCCATCACTCAGAATGCTCTGTCTCGTTGCGCCAGCATGGCCTCCAAGGCTCAGCAGGCTGCCGCTAGTGGTTCTGGCGACAAGATGAAGGAGTACTTCAAGTCAGACAGCTCCGAGACCCGACAGACGGTTGCCGACGTCTTCGGCCGAATCGCCTCCGAGTGCGGATCCACCAACTCCGGCGACTCCCGCTACTACTGCTCCGACGTGTACGGCGCTTGCCAGAGCGGTGTCCTCGCCTACACGGTCCCGGGAGCAAGCTACATGGCCTACTGCGATCTGTACTTCCAGCAGCTGCCCGCTACTACCTCGTCTTGCCATGGCCAGGACCAGGCCCAGACCAACGTGCATGAGATGACCCATCTTAACCAGATCAAGGGCACCTCCGACTACGGTGGCTATGGCTACAACTTCCTCCAGAGCCTGAGCGCCGACCAGAACATTAACCACGCCGACACATACGCCCTATTTGCCAACGCCATCGAGCTTGGATGTTAGAGTAGGGTTCATGTAATGTTGTAAGGGCTTAGATCAGGCAGTTTTGAGGTCATGTAAGGAATAGGATGGGTGGTTGGCGGCGTTATGAGTGGCGTGCATAGATGTTTGCTGGGTCCAGCAAGGACTGTGCTCAGCAGACTGTTAAAAAAGAAAGTAAAAAGGCATGCTGCTCGTGCGATGTTGACAGCCTCACTGTGAATCGTGTGTACGTGCGCCGCAGAACTGCATTGCTCTGATGGCCAAAGCTTGGCCGGCTTCAGGAGCAGAAAGATCAAGCTGGGGAAGCTCGATCAGGACCTCGAAACAAAATGCAGAATGGGGCATACGGAACCCATCATAGAACGACTATCCTCGTTGGGACCTGTCCATAGGCCATAACCTAGGACAACCCCGCATGCAAGCAAACTGGACCGTGATTCTGACAGGAACTAGCTCCAAATCCCTTGAAAAGAATCGACAAATTCCAATTCCGTGAGAAAGTCAAAGTGGAACACGTCGCTTGAGCTGCTTTCTTTCTGCAGGGTCTAACTAAGACCAAGGAACAAAGGAAGCTTGCCTCTCCTAGCTCGTGCCCAAGCAAGCGGAGGTCCCAGCAGGTGTCCGGTCCTTGCGGAGAATTACATAGTAGATCTCTCGAAAAGAAACGAAAGATGATCAGGTACCAGCAAAAAGTTTGCCCAACGTCGGGACCCTACCGAGAGATTGGTGATGATCACTCTGGGGTAAAACCCGCGGTTGTCTCTGCGGCGCGTCCTGACGAGCCCAAAGCCAATTGTGAGGTCTCTCTTGATCTGCCGCCATTATTGGGCCGAGCCCGGCGAGTCGTGTCTGTGGAGAATCAGGTGTCGCTGCCCGACGTCATCGCACAGGACGTTTCACCCACCCCGAGTTCCTTGCTTCCACGACACTCGACCAGGGTTCAGCCATGCCGCGCTGTCGTGCCTGTTGAAGGGTGAAACGAGTCATCTGGTTGGATGTGCCACTCTGCGAGGAAGCATTTGCGGATTCCCCGACAGGTACATCTTTTGTATTTTTGGGACACGCAGTGTAAGTTCCAGAACGTAGCTGGCCAGGGTCATCGTGGCAGCTCTACAGACAAAGGGAAATTCCATCGCCATGGAGACGGCCGCCAGCATGATCGGGATGCTGCACAAGGCAACACCGAGCAATGGCCAATGCCCAACGACAGCGGCACTTGGAACCCGTAACCCGAGGGAACAAAGAAACATTACAACGAAGCTGCCCGAGAGGCGGAGCTTGGGTCGAAACTAAACCGATCAGGAAAAGACGGCGGCATCAAAGAGAGTAGGACTTGCGACGACGCTAAAGCTCGGCAGACGACGAGAACGAGGTCGCGCATTACAGGTGAGCAAGGGGGGAACAGAATAACAAACAAGTGCGAAGAGACGACGAGGATGGCGCTTTGAGGCTCGATGAGGTGTCGAGTGGCTCCAGGGGAGAGCCCTGCATGAGGGAAAGCCTGTTCCCCAGAGGGTTGCAGTTGGGTGTTATGGTCAAGATGGAGGGGGATAAGAGGAGGATGGTGATGAGCCTCAATAGGGGAGTTTTGGATCTCACGTGATTAAATAGCATTAGAATGATTTACCTCAGGTACTCAG
>JABCKD010000712.1:0-71981 GCA_013186415.1 Fusarium sp. NRRL 66088 | reverse complement strand
CACATTGATATCCATGTGCAACCCCCCCGATCTCGTCGACGCCGCTCCCCGAGCCCAAACCCAGCTCACAACGCGACGCAAACCCTACCCCTACGACGCTCCGACGACAACGCCCATCGGGGCCATGCCCAGCAACACTCACCAGCCATGTCCTCCCGCAAGCCTATCGTGGCACAGCCCAACATGCCTGGCCAGCCGAGCCCACGACACGCTCCCGACGATTCGACCGTGAAACCCGCCGACTCCAAGAACGAAGACGCCCCCTCGCCGTTCCCCAAGCTTCTGCAGGATGTTTCCCAGTATACAAACCCGCACCTGGCCCCCGAAAATGAGAGCACGACCCTCGAGGAGTTGGCCCATCTCGTGCGACTGTCCAAGTACCAGGAGCGCAAGCGCGCCAACAACCGTCTGCGACTCCAGAGGAATTTGGTTTCTACGGCCCTCAGCGCCCGCCTGACCCGTTGTGGAGAGATAGCTCATCGTAACTTGGTCGACAGCTTCCGCCGGGACGACAAGGAGAACTTTTCCGCCCTCTACAACGCCATTCACGATGTCCGCAACAGCTGTGACGAGCTCCGCCGTTATGCCCTTCTCGATCCCGAGATGGAGGGCCTCGCCTCGGCTGGTATTGGTTCTTCTGAAAGTTTGGATACTCCGACTAACTCGGCAGCTGCTCTTGGTCCTCTCAAAACCATCACTCCCTTCCTGCACGACATTTCCGCCTCTGCCCGGGATACCTTTATGGACTTTCTCACGCAGCTTCGCACGAACCCGGACTACCTGGCCACTCGTATATGTTCCCTGTCAAGCTCCGAGTTGAACTCGTTCTTGTCTTATCACAAAGGTTTGGAGCCCGTGGAATCTGTTCTCCCCTTTCATGGTCGATCTGCCGGAAGGTCTCACGCAAGTGCGTCCGGAAGAAGCAGCACCGCCGTGGATATAGAACGATTACTATCCTTTCAGCGTCACGACCCCCTCTCGATCCTCATCCACACCTGCTTCGCCAACTCCGCCGGACCTGACAGTTCCGAGGACCAACGACGCACCGAGATCTGGTCCACTGCTTTGGCACGCCTGATCTCGGAGCCTAAATCCACTGGCGAGCACTTCCTCATCTCGGTCCTCAACATCTGGACCGCTATGCGCGATTGGTCGGGCAAGTCTAACATGGAATGGTATCTGATGAAGATTCTCGAGGATGGAGCCTTCCTTTTGGATCGAGCCGAGGACCAGCACGGCACACGATTCAACCTTTCCGACTGGAACCACTCGGACGAGGTCGCTGCCAAGGAGTTTTACGAGAGGGCAGTGAACCAGCTGTTTGAGTTGGTCGACGACGAAGATGCCACTGGAATCCCTGAAGGTCTTTTGGAACTTGGAAATGCTGTCCTCCAGAAGCTTGACAACAAGTACGTCGAAAACACCTCCCGGTGGTTGGTTTGGAGATGTCTCTTTTTCGTTTTCCTTTTGGGCGTCATCATTCACCCTGAGTCCTATGGCATGCTTGCTGAGTATCACATCACGCCCTATGCGCGCGAGAAGATTCTCAAGAAGGTTGCCATGAAGGCTCACGAGTATGTCTCGAGCATGTGGAGTGGGAAGCCTTCGGCAACCTGCGTCCCCGTTGAAGTGCCCCCGAAGATTAAGGGTCATGTGGAGAGTATCCTCGCCCGATTCCAGGGATCACAGTCCAAGATACCGGCCGCCAAGCTACTCCCAGCGAGGTCCATCACATCCCTAAGGGAAACCAAGGAGGTTCACCCCTATTTGGTCATCAGCCCGGCAGACTTGGTGACCTTGGTAAATGCCATATTCCCAGAGAGGAGGCCCCAGTCAGCAGCCTCTGGCAGCTTCAGATCGGGTCCTGCCTCCATCTCTGGCATGTCTGCCATCTCACAACCCATTTCCATGTCAAACCCACGGAATAACTTTGACACTGCCTCGATCATCAGCACCAGCGCCTCGTCCGTCTTTAGTGACACAACCACTCGAGATGGGTACATGGACGAGCAGACGTCAGTGACTCCTCAGCGATATTCCCCTCCAGCAATGGACTCGGAGATGCAGAGACGCCTCAACAAGTACGAGGACGACGGTTATCGCCTGCGCCTGGCCCTGCACGAGATGACCCAGAACCTAGGCGCCGACACTGTCCATGGATCTGTCCACCCCTGTGCGGAGCGATGGGTTGTTCTTTTTATCTCAGCTGATGGGAAGAGCTTGTCGACAAACATGACCTTTGATCCTGACGACGAGCTTGACGATGAGGAGAACTCGTCAAGTACCGACACGGACGAGGAAGATGCCTCTGATGGCCCAGAGCTTGACAAGGATTACCATCAACTTCGCGACTCGATTCTGAAGCTCGTTGAAGACTATGAGATTCCTCGCAGCCTCGAACCCGAGAACGGGCGGACCCAGCTCAGCAACCGTGCCTCTGGACTCAAGAGGTACAAGTCAAAGAGCAAGATTATCACTACGGAGAGGTCGATGGCCAGTCGAAACCCGTACAGAAAGCAAGTTGGAAAAGAGGTGGGCCAGATAGATTCCAAGCGGGAATCTTCAACTGTACCTGAGCCAAACCCCAAGGACCAGCAGCCAGAAGCTGTGCTTGTCACCATGCTGAAGGCAGCATCATCACAGTCCAAAGCACTGGCTGATTTCGTCTCATCTCATCAGTACTGGAAGACCCTCAACCAACTGAATGCACTGGAATCACCATCCCTCCGAGAGAATGGATTCGCGGTGCTCATCAACATCTTTTCCCGTGGACCGAGAGACTCGATCCGGCGGTCAGCATCTGCCATTGAAGAGTACGATGCTTGGCTAGTCTGGCTCAAACAGAGTCAGGAGCGCCACGAGGGTATCATCGACCGGATGATGAAAAGAGTGCGTGCCATGCGTGACAAGATGTGGTATGTCACGGATGTGCGCAACTCGAAAGAATACGCCCATAGCCGCGATATATGCCAGGCATTGAAGACTATGGGCATGCCTAGGCGCTGGAACTCTTTCCAGCGATCCCGTGCTCATATGGCCAGAGGACCAAGTTCGTCATATCTCTACCGCACCGAGTCGCAAATCATGGATCTCCTTGCTGCTTCCGAAGAGCAGGGAGGGCCCAACAAGCTCAGCGATGATCCAGCTGAGGCGACAGCCGCTTGGCTTCAGAGCCGCGGTATTGAGAATTTCTGTATGGGTGAGGAGAGAATCCACCGATTCTGTTATGAGGTGGATAAGTGCATCTCGAGACTTGTAGGAGAGACAATCCGAGAAGCCCCGGTTCTCTGGTCGAGCGAGTTGTACAAGCGTGACAAGCTTGGCTATGACCGCGCAAGAGCTCGAGAGCGTGAACTGTCATGGACTGGAGATGATTCTGCAAGCGTCATCAGCGAACACGACCGCAAGTTTACTCCTTCGACAACAAGTCGACCAAACTCGTTGGCAAGAGACTTGAGATCGTTGTCAATGCACAATCCCAGCCAACAGTCACTTGATTCGGTGCGACAGAGCATGCCACGGGCGAGCTCGGCTTTGTCTGATATACTCGACGGACAAGAGTACTTTGACCGAGCATCGCCAGCTCATACTATCGACTCGGCCAGCACCTTCTGGTCTCCTTTCCAGCCTGTCATGTCACCCAGCTCTGGTGCATCTAGATACTCGCCCACTACGAGCTTGACGAATCTCTCTACAACCTTTTCTCACCCCCTCCAGCATGGCACTGCGCCCTCCACCGCCAGTTACTCTACTGGACGCCCAGGAACGTCGGCGTCCTCCAATGAGACGGTGTTCCAGCAACAGCGTGTTGACGACGAAAAGACTCGCTTCTTGGGCGAGCTGAGGCAATCCCTCGTCAGTCTGTTGCTCTCTGACCTCGGCAACCAAGTTTTCTCCCGAGGTTCTGAGACGGATGCGTGGTTTGACAACCTTGGTCAGCAGTGCATTGATCGTAAAGATGCTCTGGATCGTCGAGCAGCGAGACGTCGATCCGAGATCAAGGAGAAACGAAGCTCTGGACGACCCAGAGTTATTGAGAAGAAGAAGAGCTTTGGTAACCTCCGGGGAGCTGGAGAATCGACTTCGGAGCGAGCGTCCGAGACCTCAGAGAGCCTCCCTATTGTTACCAACGATGGGCAGCCCACCAACGACTCGACACCCCGTTTGTCGGCAGCAAAGGAGGACAAGTCCGAGTTTCCCTTCAAGAAGGCCTATCAGCGACTGCTCAACATGTTCTGCGTCCATCCAAACCCCTACGCAAAACTGAATGCCCTGCACGAGCTGGAGAACCTCATTGTTGCCGCGCTGCAGTCGAATGGACAAAAGAGGCCTCGATGGAACAGGTCTGATGCTGGTTCGAGTGTTGTGACCGAGCACGGCAACGCTCGTCCCACGCCTTTGGAGGGAACAATCGACAATGTCAAGGAGAGACGATCTCAAGCACTTCAGTCTCAACTTCAAACCCCCTTCTTTGGCCCACGACAAGCCAGCTCCGAGACACGGTCTATCATGTCAGGAGGAAACATCAACACCGATATCATCACCAAGGAACTGCAGGCTCTCTTCCGAGAGTCATCGATTCGACCCAAGTCCCTTTTCCGTGACTTGCAATTTATTGCATCTTTCGTACCGCCGTCTGTTCTGGACAAGCAAGAGAGAGGCAAGGCCTTCTGGAACACGGCGTTGGCAGCCCTCAAGCTAAAGGGAGAGGTCTGCCGAACCATGGTGGAGATGGCAGATGAAGTTGTCGCCGCACACACTCATCAGCGAAAGCCCAGCGACAACACGATCCCAGATGTGCCTCAGTCTTCAACCGGCACTCCCCCGCCTCCCTCTACAACCTACAAGCTAGACGATGCTGGCAAGATGTGGGCCATCACGGCCAAGGAAGGAGACCCGACAGCTCAGCGTGAACTGGCGCTGTTCTACCTGTCCAACCCCGAGTACGTTGAGCGGACAACTCTCCCCCTCTCCAAGCCTCGCGAGGTGTTCAAACAGACCGTCATGGACAAGTACGGTCGTAACGATCGTAGCCGCCTGAGTGGTAGTGGACCCGGTAGTGGTGGACATGGCCTCGGCAACGGAGGCGGCTCTCGTGGTTCTGGCTTCTCAAGCGGAGGCGGCGACGGCAAGGAGAACGATGTGAGGAGCGACCCGGGACTGATGTGTGTTGCCGTTCATTGGATGGAAGCGGCCGAGCACGGAGGTGACGAGTTGGCTTCAAGCTTTTTGCGACAGAACGAGTTCATGGGTCTTGGTTGAAATCTTTTTTATTATACCCCCATAGTTGTTTTGTCTTCTGTTTTTGTTTATTTTTTCTTTTTCTTTTTTGGCGCTTGGGCGTCTATTGTTGGAGGAATCATGATGTTGATGGATATGATATGGATACGACCTTTGGTTTAGAGACGCAAGGTCATGGCTGTTTGGTTCATGGCTTGGGCGAACCTCTTGGTGACTCTTGGGTTATGAACATTTTTGCATAGGAGCATATGCGTTGGATGTGATTGATGATCTTATCTTGTCTTTTTGGCAAATTCTTGAGAGAATGTGGAGGATATACCAAGGTGTGCATCATGAGTATATACATTGGTGTCAAGATGGATGTTTTAGCGATGAATACGAACAATCATGGTCTTCAACTTGTTGTCATATGCCTTGAGATACGGGTAAAATGTTTATTGCAGGTCTAGGTACGTAACGACTCTACATACAAGGGCCATATTGCCATCATCCAGTAAATCGCCAGGGCATCCCGTCATCCATAGACCGACAACATATTTTTCGGCAAATTACCGCTTTTGCCTTGTCCAAATTCACCACCTGGTACGCCGATGCAAAAAGAAAACTCCAAGATACAGATACATGTAGGTCGTCGGGGAATCCCATGTGGGATAATACTCACCCATCAACACTCGCAACCTGTTGTCATCAAGCGCCCGAAACTCCATCGTAGCGCCCAAAACCCCTCAAACTTGGCGAGGATCAAAACTTGCCATCTAGAAAGACATCGTCCTCTAGATCTTGACGCGAAGGAGATAGCG
Organism: Fusarium sp. NRRL 66088; assembly: GCA_013186415.1. Classification (NCBI taxonomy): domain Eukaryota; kingdom Fungi; phylum Ascomycota; class Sordariomycetes; order Hypocreales; family Nectriaceae; genus Fusarium; species Fusarium sp. NRRL 66088. The sequence goes on along the minus strand of JABCKD010000712.1, from coordinate 65,940 downwards.
CAGCTTGACCTGGGCGATGTCGTAGCAGATGTACTCGTTGTAGTACAGAGAGGCGTTCTTAACATTAGTCGGGCCTGGCTTGACCTTGGTATCGGGCTGTGATTCATCGTTAGAAGCAAGGCGTGTAGAAAAGCCTCGGGAAAACTCACCATCTTGATACCCTTGAGGCTCTCATGAACAAAACCAGCGTCCACCCACTTGCTTGGACCAGTGTTACCCTGTCCCCATGTGCTGTGCATGCCCTTGGCCTTGGCATTGTCACCGGCGTCATAGTCGGCCTGTGTCAGCTTCTGAAGGGGATCACCCAGCTCAGCCTCACACAGAAGCAGAAGGGCATGGCCGTTGGAGATGTACGAGCAGCAGTAGCCGGCCGACTTGGATGACATATCAGCCAGGTAAATGCCCTTGCCAAACATGTAACCAGACACGGGGGCCTCGGGAGGCGCAATTCGCAGACCCTGACTAAGGATACCGCCAAAGTTGGTACATCGCGAGCCGTGCCAGAGGAGGCGACGGTCAGACTTCATCGTGGCATACTCAGAGTTGTCAAAGCGTTGAGTCTCGCCCTGGCGCTCAATACGGAAAATGTCCTGGACTTCGTAGCTCATGTGATGAGTGGCGCCACGAGATTCGTTGAGATAGTTCTCGAGGTGGACAAACTCGTTGCTCTTGCGATCCAAGGGCGTCATCTCCTCAAGGCCAAGACCCTGGAATTGACGATCAAGAGGATGGACAGTATCCACCGTCTTGCGGTCAATCTTCATGATGTCGGCGGCATCCTTCATGTCAGACAAACTCTCCAGAAGTTCTATTTCCTTCTTGAGCATTGCATTGTCTCGGATGATAGGTGGTCGGTTACGGCCAAAGGCGTGTGGGATCACACTATAGAAGGTGTTGGAGAGGTGCTCAGTTGCCTGAGGCATACTCATGTTCCACTTGCTAGAAGCGAGAGTCGGGTCATCTAGGAGAGCCGCGAGATCCTTGAGCTGCTGGAAACCACGAGTAATGGTTGCCTTGCTCAGCTTGCCCAAAGGAAGCTTCTTGGCGTCGTAGTTGAGCGATGACATGGTCGCCTGGAAGTATTGCTGATTGAAGATGAGCTCCATGAGCTCCTTGACAGGCTTTTCCAGCGTGCACTCCGGGGCAGGTGTTTCATCTTCGTCACCCTCCTTCTTGACTGGCTTGGTGTCCTCCTCCTCATCGTCGTCAGAGTCAGGGTCGTAGCTGCGCTCGATGAAGGCATATTTGCCGGGTCTGGGGTTATCGCCTCTTTTCTCCCAGGACAGACCCGACTTGTCCTTGAATTTCCCCTCAAATTTCTTGACAGCATCGGCGAGAGAGCCATTTCCCAGAACGGCTTTCTGGCCGCCTTCACCGACACGGCCCCATCGAGTCCAAGTCTTGAAGTCTGAGCCCTTCTTCAAGATCTATCACAGCGTTAGACCAAGTTGGGTACACAGAGAGGGGAAACTAACCTGGATGCGATAAAACTTGTTATTGTTGTTGGACGAATTGGACTGGTTCAGAGAGGCGTCGTAGATCATGCCAGAGTCAGGGTCGACATAGACCTCGTATGTGGGAAGAGTGCAGTACTCATCAAGAGGAATTTTGACGTCCTTCTTCTTGATGAACTGACCCTCGGCGACAACCTTGTCTTCTTTGGTCTTCTCATCCATCTTGAGATCCTCTTCCTCTTCCTCCTCAGACTCATCTTTGACTGCAGCCTTTGCCTTGGAGGCCTTGGTGGTCTTTGTCTTGGTAGCCCTAGCAGCCTTAGGAGCAAGTTTGGTGATCTTGGAATCAGCAGTGGCACTTCTGGATCGCTTGGCTCGAGGCTGCTCTTCCTCCTCCTCTTCTTCCTCTTCCTCATCATCTGTCTTGGAAGCTCTCTTTCGAGACTTTGTCCCATTGGCGGCAGCTTTGGGGGCAGCCTTAGGAGCAGCTTTGGTGGCAGTCTTGGTGCCGTTAGTCTTTGGGGCAGTGGACCAAGTGTAGTCGTCCGCATTTAGCTTGGTGCCTTTGTCGTCGATATCGACGATCCAAGAGGGGTTGACACAAGGAAGATCCTTGGCTTTGGCAGCCGTGATCTTGGTGGTTCCGGCATTGAAGTCATACTCTGTGCAAACAACATGGGTTGTGGCCTTGGTGACGCTTCTAGTGACAGTTCCGCCATGCTTACGGATGACAGTCTCCAGAGAGGAGTGGTTGTGGTCAATGTCGTCAAACTTGCCGCTCAGCGCGATTGCGCAGCCGTCCAAAGGCGGATCAGCTGGAGGCTTTGCAGCGGCTCGTCGCCTGGGAGGCATTCTGGCGAAAATTGGTAAAGAAGGGGTTTGGGGAAAGGGGTGACGTGATGCGAAAGAGTGAGATGGGCAGGTCGAGCTGTTCTCAAGCTGAGCTCAGACGAGGGCAGGTCTTTATGACGGGCTGTGTTAGTCTTGCTGTGGGGGCGAAATTAGGGGCTGAGAGCTGCGGCGTCATACCAACTGTCAACAACAACAGACCGAATCGAGCAATCGCCGAGTAGGGGAGAAAATCCTTGGCTAATTGCGCGAGATGCGGCTGACGGGGGTGAAACGATTGGTGTTGAGTTGATGCGAAAAGTAAGATGTGAGAGGAGAAGATGCAGAGAAGAATTGAGAGGTGGATGGGAATGAGGGCGGGAGGTGCCTTCCATTTTAAAGTCACTCATGCTCAAGTGAAGCACCTCAGCTCGTACCCCAGCTCAAGCTTAGGGAAGGTACGATCTAGGCTGAAACCCCCCACTTGGAAGCGAGGCGCATTTGGCTCTGAAGAAATTCGGAAGACACCATGGATGTTGGGACAAGGTGGAAGCGAAGTTGGGCTTGTAAGTCAAGGATTAATTTATACATATTTTAAACAATCGCATCATGTCTATGTCTTAACCTTCAATTGCTTTTCTGAGGACCTTGCGACATCGATTTTCCACGTAAAACTGGTATCTCGTCAGTTGAAGTGGCCGACTTATTCTGTCACTTACCCTCCCCCATTTAACCTCAGCTCAGCTCCTTCCTCCAAAGTACAACGCGCTTCTAGGCACCAGCACGCGCCACCAGGGTTAGTACCCCACACGAGAATGTCACGACATCACGTGGATTCAATTAAGAGCTTCAAGTGGGAATTGTTGCCTGTTTTTTGAGTCATGGATCGAATTCGATAGGAATTTCTGGGTCCTGAAGCCTAGAGTATCAAGAATGAATGGCTATATGGGCTCTTCTAACCCTGCGGAGCGGATCACCGAAGGTTGGTTAACAGAGAGGTACTTTGCTCGTAATGCATGCATGTCCAAGCTCAGCTTCGGCTATTGTTGGGGTTGTCAATGTCAGGTACCGTAGGCAGTTGCCTGCTCATGTTGCACAGAGGAAATTGAGCATTCAAGGACAATGTATCAGCACGAAAATATATATTAGCCATATGAATACACAGTTCAGGATCCATTATCATTTTGCTCTGTCGCAAGATAACACCCAACTCAGGGCTGGCCTCAACTGCAAACGTCGTTATAGCCCCTGCTCCACCAATCGATTTCCACCCTGGGTTAGCGAGGGGTTGTCTCACTGGGTTGAGGTCTCCTTGGCTCAGACAGGTCTGGGTGTCGGCGCACCTTCCGCGCACCTTCCGTCTCAACATCACGCCCTGTGCCACATTTCCTTTGTCCTCATCTTCCTCATCTCACCAACAAACATCACTCCGTCTGGAGTATTCAGCTTTGTTATCCACGCATTCTGAAGAGAGTTTGATTACCCAATTCGGTAAGATACCGCTCATCCATTCAACGCCTACTGGATAGTAGCTAACCGATGAGGAGCTGGTGGAGCGATTGCCTCGCCTGCTGCCTGCTGAGCCAGGTACGGGCATTCACGAACACCTTTGACCAACCACTCTATCTACTGCGTGCAGCCTCTCTCAAGGCTGTGACAGCCGGAGAACTTCAATTAAAAGGCCTTCGCACCTTTTCTTCGCTCCCTCCTTCTCTTCCTCCCCTGCTAGCATTCTTGGCCACACCTTAAACGTCAGCATCGTCCAAGACACATCTCGTCATGGCTGACCCAGACACTGTCATGACGGACGGAAGCGCGTCGACTACGTTGGACCCCGCAACTGCTGGTTCTCCTATCCAGAAGATTCCCCTGGAGGTCCTTCTACGCATCACCTACTTTCTCACCACTCCAGAACTTGGCAAGGCTCGCCTGTTGTGCCGCTCTATCGAGCAGGCTCTCTACACATCCTTTACCAATGAATTCTTCACCCGCAAGCAATTCATGATCTCGGAAGAAAGCCTCCAGGCCCTGATCGATATCTCGAAGAGCCGCCTCAGCCGCCATCTCCGCAAGGTGCACATCGGCTTGGACCGTTTCCCCCAAGTCCCCCACATTCATGGCAATGACCCCCGGAGTCTTCGTCTGGCAGAGCACTATACCGGACAGTTCACACTCCTTAGCTGTGGATACCACCGAGAGATGCTTGCTGAAGCATTCCGCAACTTGAAGCACCTTGAGGATGTTGTCTTTCGCGACTTTAACTCGACCCGCCGAACCCGTGATGGTCCCTATAGGCAGTGGACCAGCTATGGCTCGACTACAGCATACGGCGAAACCGGAACCCGTCCCAACCAAACCACATGGGGCCCCGAGATTACCGTTGCGTACGGAAGCACTGTCTTCAGTTCTGTTCTCTTTGCCCTTGGCCAGGCCGGGGCTCGACCAAAAGGCATCGAGTACATGTCTCGCTCTAGAAACCACCTACGCGACCTCGCTTTCAACCTTCCTTCATACATGGAAGCCTCCGTGTTCCCGGTTCTGAACAATCTGGAGAAGCTGCATCTGGATGTTTACTTGACCGGCGATGACGGCTTCTCGGCCTACCCTTCAGCCACCCTTTCGGATGCAAAGCTGCGCCGTTTCTTGCTCCACCTCACGAATGTCAAGCACCTGCGTATCAATGAAACCCAGGGCAGTGACACTGGACCAGGAGCCCTCCTCGGCTGGCTCGGTCAGACTTCCAGCCCTTCAACATCCGGAGCTCCAGCAAACCCAGCATCTCCCGCGTCTGGCGCGCCGACCGGGATCCCACCTCCTGGACCCCCACCGCCATCTTTCCCGCTGCTCGAAGAGCTCAACTTGGGCATGATGAGCGTGTCACCAAGCCGAGTGCTGGAAGCCCTTGCAAAGTTCGCTCCAACCCTTCAACGGTTGGAGATGCATAAAGTGATACTTACTCGGCGCCTCCCGAAAGACTCGACAGGCCCTCCACCCAAGGTCAGCTTCTGGACCAAGTTCCTCGAAAGAATCAAGGACGTCCCGAACCTTGACCTACATCACATTAAAATCAGCTGCCCCCAACAGCAATGGCTTTCACGACCCGCCAAATCCCCAGTCACCTTCCAGGCCGACAACAAGAGCGCCATAGAGTACACCGGCCCTGACTGGAAGCACTATGTCGGCGAGATGATTCCCAAGGTGGTTGTATACTACACTCCGGATGAGGGAGATCCAGACAGCGATAGTGACGATGGTATTTGGTACCAATACGCGCTTGATTTGTAGCATAGGGCCGGTGCCCATTACTAACATGATCTGTTTTCAGGCTCCCACGACGAAGACGATGAAGATGACGATGACGATGGCGAAGATGACGAGGATGAGGAAGAGACTTGAGCGTAAGCTTACTCTTGCTCGCCTCGCGGGCGTTTTTGGGTTGGCGATGTTTCGGTGATGACTAGGGGAAGGGATTCCCCCGATCTCCTGTTCATGAAGGTCTGCATGGAGACTATTTGTTGTCACGAAAGGAACAAGGCATTTTAATGATATGATGGGGTGGATGGGATCTTTGGGCGATATGGAGCGTACATGTTATGTGTGGTAGACATCGCAAAATCTGTCAGTGGGTCATTGTTAGCTGGAGAAGGCTGCCTCGTCAGTGGAATAAACCGACTACTATCTCATGCCCGGCTTTCAAGTGCTCTGTATATTGTGTAGCGAAGGCTTTTATTAGTTTAGAGGCTCTCTTGCATGAGATGAGTACGTCGAGGTTCCAGCCTATACTGAAGCCTGTGAGGTACGACCTTGATAGGTGGCAACCAAGGCATTGAATCCACGAGATAAAGGATTTATTTCAAGAGACTGAGCATATCGATGTGTTGGTCAAGTCTTTTTTTGATGTGAGCATATATATATCCTTTCTTGAGGCTGTCGTTTCAATGATTAGCTGGGTAGGAATTCGCATGCCCCTTTTCTACGACTTACCCATCTCTGAAGGCGATGACTCTATTGGTACAAGAACTTGAAGACGGACTGAAATCATAGCACGATAGAAGGAGGGAGCTTCTCGTAGGTTAATTTTGATCTTGGTTTGATTTCATTTTCCACTACCCTCCTCTTTCTTATCATCTTAAACACCGATGGCGAATGCACACTACATAGAAATACTATATATCATCCTCGTTTCGCGTTACTTGGGTATCGTCTCCAAGATACCGTTTCCCAAAAAGCCTCACCATTCGCCGCTTCCTGCTCCCACAAGGGCCCAGACAGGAAAGGCTGGCATGATTCCTCCTCTTAAGGATGAGTCACATCTGGGCTATGACTCCTCCCAACCACTTCTCCTGTACTCGGTTACATCTCTGGCCCTTTCGAATCTTGGCCTGATTTAGAGTTGCATGTCGAGTTTGTGTTTCGTGTCACTGGGTGACTTTCCGCATCGGTTCGTCGGGAAATGATGAATCACCAGACGAATGCACGAATTGCCTTCCATCCCTGAGAGAATGATGATCTCATCATCTCGGCGTGTGATGGGCTGGGTGTTGAATGGGCATTCCCAAGGCAGGGCATGCCCTCATATCCATCCAGGTTGACTGTTTGGCCTGGGTGGGCAGATTTGATTTGTCCCCAACACGTCCTACTCCAGAACGCCGACTTCCGGTCCCGAATCAAGATTCCTCTGTTCTTGCTCCATCATCCGTATCGTGCAATCGGATTATCGGCTCGGGTCATCGGGTGGTCGGTCGGGACGCGTCTCGGGGATTGCGACGAGCTGAGAGCTTGTCGCTTCGTTACAAAGTAACCATGGCTCTGAAGAATCAGGGGTCTCGCTTTGCAAGCGATCCAGACCCCTTCTCAACTAGCCGGATCCCTTTCAATCATGCGCCGACACCTCCATTCAGAGACTCGATGCCAAGCCAGTCGTTACTGGGCATCCAAAGGTTCTGGTCCATTCCCATACCATACTCTAGACCGTTATCGACTCCCAGCCCATCCGTACCCCCGTCGTATGCATTGTTGAGCTCCGAAATCCCAAACTCTTGTCGAGGAACGATTTCAGGGGCGCTGACACTGGTCTTAGCAGGGACTTGAACCTCGACAGTCGGCTGGGGCAGGTCTGGCGAGACTTGGCTCTCGGGTACCCAGGGATCGGCAACAAGGGAAGGCGGAAACGTCGAATCGGTCATCGCGGACATAGAAATAGGGGTGGCCGGGGCAAAGTGAGACGCCTCGCCCATGTTGTGGTCATCAGGGACCATGTGCTGCCGCAGAGCTTGTCGGGGATACATATTGTCCATTGGCAGTCGACCATGAGGATCTGGAGTTGCTGAGGGTACACGGATGGCGATTCCATGGGATATCAGCTTTTCCAAATCCACCTTGATTCCTTCCGCCGTCTTTCCCACACAGCACTCCTTGATAGTCTGCAGACAAACCTTGGCCCGTTCCATGACAGCATCCAATGTGATGTCAAACTTTGGGCCGTTGGTATGATAAGCGTATGTCAACACGCGGGCACACTGATACGCGCAGATGGCCATATCAAGGTCCGTCACCGGTCTGGCGTTGAGTTTTTGCATGGATGAAAAGATGTTAGCCATGGCAAGGGCATGTTCAACGCACTGTCGTTGGCAATGATCGATAAAGGCGTCATCAAGGGTGGCTAGCACAGCTCGCGGCAGGGCTTCTCGAAGACCACCAAGAGCCAGACGGTATAGATCGCAGTGACATTGACGCCACCAGACGTGAATCATGATAAAGACACAGATTCGAGGAGAGTAGGCGCGGAGTCTCAGTGAGCTTTCGGAAAACTGGAAAGATGTCGGCAAGTGTGCGGCGAAATCGCCCAGATCCTTCTGAAGACCCCATATCCCAGCCTGGAGTTCATCCGGCTTGATGCTGCGGGTCAACATGACTCGCCTAGAGAATTCCATAATCCGACGGCGCATGTGCTGAATCCGAATGTGAAGTGCCAAACTTCCAATGTCCTCGGCCTGGGGGTTACGGGGTTTGTCGGGATCGTGGACAAGTCTCTCGGTGGGCTGGGGTAGGTCAAATTCAAAGTTGCGCTCGTTGCAAGGCAATCCTACGTGGATCTTGTCAGCGCTCCAGAGCGAGTAGTCTCGGTATCCTCCCGAGATGCCTGAATCGACGCAGTAGAGTGCCCACATGAGCCTTCGACGGGACTCTTGGGCGAGGAAGCAGAGAGTTGGCGACTCGTGGTTTAGGCGGAGAGCGGCGGCGTATCGAGATGCTATACTGAGAAGCATGAAAGCACTCGGAGACTTCTTGGAGAGTATACGGTGCTTGATGATAAGCACAAGCGCCTGGACTTTGATCGTAGAGGGCCGCGTGTAGTCGGCAAAGATAAGGGCTTCGGCATCGTCCATACACTTCTCGCCATATTCCCGCATGCCAGGTCCCATGTCTGTAAGGTACGACGTGATCCCGACCAAGGCTAGAAGAAGAGCCTTTTCCACCTTGCCCGAGTGGTATCGTTCCATGAGGGATGCTCGGTGGAGGAAAGAGTACATGGGAATATGATGGACGTGACGGAAGAACTGGTCAAAAGTCCGACCTATCAAAGCATCAAAGGATTCATCAGGGAAGGGACTACAATTAGTTGTTAGCCTTCAACAAGAACAATCATCTCATCTACGAAGCAAACTTACACATCGTGGGAATAGCCTTGGGGGGTTGCGGTGCTGGCAGGGTCGGTCAATCCAGGGTCACTATCATTGTGACCATCATCCCGATCACCTTCCAGACTCTGTGGGCTTCGATCCTCGCTTCTCATTGCGATGCGCGCACGCTTGCTTGGACGATAAACGCACTCGATCCCTTGGGAGCGACACCGGTCGCATGACGGCATATGACCGGAACATCGGGCCTTACGGCTGTGACAGCTGAGGCAGGCCTGTCGGACACGTCGGCGCGGCAAGCTGCCGGATAAGACGCCTGCGTCGCCGTCATCATAGGAACAGGGGAAGCCGAGGCGCTCGCAGTTGGAGCAGATGTCGCGCGCGCCGTTGCAACGGACCTTGCGGGCGCGGCATGTGGTGCATGTCAGAGACGACTTCTTGGGCTTGCGGTCGGGAGAATTGGCGTGGGAGGCGGGCTGGGAGGCGGCTATCGGTGGTTGAGAGACGGCCGACACAGCCGGAGCAGTGGCCGAGACGGGAACTGGAGAGTCGAGGCTGGGGATGAGGTTATTCGGGTGGTCGCCTGCGGAGGAGGCGAGATCCATGGCGGCAGCAGTCGCGGCGGTGGTTTACGGCTCATGGAGGGACCCAAGGGCTAGGAGCCGGCAGATGGGATGGGCAGACGGGACAAGATCAATCCACCGAAACCGACGTCAACCTCGACGAGGGCCATGGAGGTGGGAAAAGCGCTGCTTTCCAAACAGGAATTGTTTTTTTACTGCAGTTTTTTTTTAGAGGTGACGATGTTGAGTGAGTGGGAGTCAAAGAGCGGGCGGTGGTGGAGGCAGGTGCTGGGTCCTGGGTGTTGGTGGGAAAACCGGGACCGGAATGGGTAGGAGCAGTGGCAGTGGACTCTTGTCAATTGTAGGCAGGAGCCATCCAGTGGGTGTCGATACAGTCAGTGCCAGTGGATGGGGACCTGATGGATGGAGGGACAGCAGGGTCCGGGACGGGAGTTGGAGCCCCTAGTGGGTAGGGGCGATTAATTGGAAGGGACTTGTTTGGAAGGCGCAGGCGCAGCACACATCAGGCAAAAACTGGCCACAGCAAAGAGTAAAAGTGGTCGGACGCACAAAATCCTCTTCTCGTCTTGGAGTCTCATCAAGACCGCCTCTCGCCGGATGTCTTAGATGAGGTGCTGGCGCGGCTGCTAGCTTTCTACTCAGTTCTGGGCTCCAGGGCTGGTCCCTCTGGCTTTTTGGGGAGGCGTTTCCATAGATCCACTGCCGCCAGCCCTGAGCACACCCCTCTAGTTGCTCACATGAGATGCCTCATTGCAAGCTGCAAGTTTGGTGGGGCACACATCAAACAAGAAGCTGACCGCGACTCGTATCTCGCGTGGGCTTTGATGCTCGAGTATAAGTCCAACTCCTGTTTATCAGTCAACAAATAATACAGAAATTCTTTCTTCTCCGTAATAATGCCTCTTCTCGACCCATACGTAAACACGCTCAACTGACTGGCCTGGAAAATGCATGGAACGACGTTTAGTGTGGGCCGCACCTCCAGCCCAAATTCTTGGCAAAAGATCCGGTGCCACGCCTCATAGGCTAAGCTATGACACAGAGGTTTGTTGCCGCCAAGCTTGCAAGGGGAAAATCTTCATCGGTCACTTGGGTTCCTTCGGCTTGACCGCAGTCCTCAGGCGGGCCTTCTGGAGTCTTTATCTGGTCACCGAAGATAGGGGAACGTCGGGGAACAAGAAAAAAAAAAAGAGGTGGCCGAGTTAGTTGAGTCGTTAGAAAAGAGATCGAATGACTGGACAACATGATATTGGATCGTGTGCCTGTTCGCCTCAGTCAGTGGAGGTTGAGCTGCGCCTGATGCCACGTTCAACTGCAACAACGGGACAGATGCGGTGCAACAACAATCATGCCCTCTGCCAAACCGATCCCATCTCCCCCTCGTGCTCACCTGCTGTCTTGTCTCAAGAGGAAAATGTCCCCCGGCAGTTTGTTCCCCGCAAATCCATGCCGCGCCTGGGGTGCTCATCTCTCCATGCCCGAAAAGCGTTACCATGTTCCCACAACGAGCAACTCTATCGTCACAATGTTTCTGCCATCATCCAGAGCCAAAAACCTGGGGATGCCAATGAGAGCGGGCTCGCACCGAGAAGCGACGCCCGTCGAGTGCTTCAGGCTCCGCTTCAAGGCCCCTTATCCCGGCGCATGGGCTTTGGGGGCTTGTCTCCGCCATGGACCAGGTCATAACCGGGATTAAAATCAAAAACAATTTCCAGGTTTAGCGGGAGACGGCCGATGCCTGAACTGGAAGATGATGGGAGACGCCGGCGCGGTGGCTTGAGGTGAGTGTGTCCTCAGGTCAGGTACGTACCGAGCGTGATTGCTCCCTTCCCTTGGACTCACGCCAGCTCCTGCTGCAAAATCGAGCCCGGTTAGTTGGGGTGCCGACGACCCGAAGTGAGCTTTGCAAAACTTGGTGGGAAGTCGCGACCAACCGAAGCAAAGGGCGGACAATTAGCCCCGCCAGGTTCCACCTCCGACCCTCCTTCCTGCCAATTAGTGTAATTTCTGGGCCACACCTGCGTCATTAACCGACTGCCGCTCCGACTGCCGCTCCGACCACCGCCATATCATCGTTTGATGCCCCCGTAAAACTCGGACTGGCCCTTTCGGTGAGATTATGTAGTCGAGCCGAACGTTCCAGCGTTGATGATTTTCAACGCCAAAGATGCGATATGCAAGCGAAAATTTCGGGATGAAATCGTTGAATTATGGCGATCCATTTGATATCAGGTCCAACATCTTTCAATTACTTTTCGGCTCTCGGCTTAACGGAGCCGACTTCCGGCCCGCTCACTCTCCCTCGTTCGTAACCCCCCAGCTGGCGCATAATCATGATGATACCTGGCTTGCTGTGTGGTCATCTATTACCTCATAATCCATCTATCCCCTGAATCCATGGCTTTGTTCAATTGTGAGAGCGAGATGAATACGAAAAACACGCTTTGCGATCATTGTTTCGAGACAGTCTTGTCGAGTTGTGAGTTTGAATTCGCTGTAACGAATGATGAACTTGCTGGTCTTTATGACACTACCCAGGCTTACTGACCATCACAGAATCACCATGAACTTGTTCTCCAACGCGTCAACTCGAATTGCCCAAAATGACTTCCTTTCAACCTCGGTTACTTCCTCGTCCAGCTCAGCTCCTCGCCACTCCACTTTGTATGCCTGCCCATGCCTTTAAGCACCGATCATGACACCACTTGACCATGCCTGAACGTTGCCAGACACAGCTTCGCCAAAAGAACTCAGCTTCGGCTACAACCGCTCTCACATATTGCCCCTAGCTGCTCCTCATCCTGGGCCCCCGAATCCCTCCAAATCCAGATCATGAGAAGGTGGAAATCCAGGCCCAACCCTGACTTGTCAGTTGTCAATGAGAAACTCCAGTTTTCCCCGCAGCCGTCGCCCTAGCTCGCGAGCTATCAGGACCAAGCTTCTTCCTAGTTCAGGCATCTGTTTGTTGGCTGGTCAAGAAGTTGCCATCATCCACAGTCTTGCTCTAGCGCCGATTCATCCTTGATAGCTGGACACCTCTCAGATAAGCGTAGGAGGAGTCCAGAACAGAGGGATACGGATTGCCCGTGAGGTCTAGCCATGTGACCCTGGAATTGCCGCACTCGGGGACCAAGACGCTGTTCCCCGGGCAGACGGCGATTGATATGCCCGGCGTTGAGAAGGTCGGTCAATTCTGAGCCTTTGAGGGCCGAGTCAACATCCCGAGTTTGGCTGTTTCGGGAGGAATTTGATCTTTCACAAAGCTGTGATTCGTAGCCCAGCTCATTGGTAGTATTTATTCATGCTGCACCCGTCAATCCTATCCAATTCCGGATCAATCATATCAAAGCACATTCTTCCCGGTCAAGGTCACAAGAAAAAATACAGATATATCAGAATTAGTATCTATATGTCAATCAATCGCTTCTCACGCCTGAACATTGGTATTGGAATTGGGTTGTGGAGCATAGGGTCAAGGGACATTCCTCAACTCAAGCAGTCAATACGACAAGTCGTTTGATAGAAGTGTAGAGTGAGCAAGACACCATCATTTTTCTCCATCATCTAGATTGCTTTTCGAAGAACCTGGAAGAAGATTCCGCCCTTCCCCTTAACAGGGATTATATACCCTTCGGAAGCAGGGTGTGGGATTCAGACCACAGTCAACAATCATACCACAGGCCCTGAAGTCAGATATCAAGGGGATTTCCTCATCAAGGATGAAAACGCTGATGAGATTGGATAAAAGGCTAATCGTAGAGATACTATGACCTTCGGTAATCCCTTGGGTACTGCTGGAGGGGTTTGACGTTGCTACGTGAGCTCACCAGCCTACTGGTAAGAATGAAATGCTGCAGACCATTCTTGCAGATTTATATGTCTTTTAAGATAGTTCTTTAGGACAGCAACACACATTAGGGATTAATTATGAACCCTGGAACTTATATCATCGTCATGACTCAAGATACACAATGGTTCTAGATCCATGAGTCGTCGATAATAATCCAGATTCGATTAAATGGTTGTATGATAATGCTGCCGTTGAATTGTTTCATGTGGCTTAGGAGTTGAGGTCTCTGTCGGTTAAGATGTGGTGATTTATGACGGGCGAAATGAAATGTTGATGATGTTGACAATATGGGGAGAGAAGAAGAAGAAGCTCCCTAGACGCGGCTGCTCATGGCATCATCCCTCACTCTCCTCAGAACTCTAATTATACTCAGGAACGATCGTTCTAACAAGGTGAGCCGTCTTATAAGCTGGAGAAGATCCTGAGTCTGAGACGGGAAGTATTGAGAGGTCAGGCAAGACTTGTCGCAGATATTAGTTATGAATAGTCTATTAGAGTCTTTGAGTCCGATTAGCTAAAGAATATATTCCGTAGATACTCCTTCTCGATTGGCGAGGCGGGTTCATGAACCTGTTGAGAATGTCAGGTCCGCATTGATACCAGAACTTGCCGAGAAGAAAGAGAGTTCAAGTTATTCGGTGAAATAAACAGAAATAGTTTCGCAATCGTTCGCTATACCGTCAGTAATCGGGAAAATCGCCTAATTGTTGAATAGGGGTACGGGGTAAGAGTGCCCTAAAACAAGTTTGTGATCATCTCACGTTCTCGAGTTGTGTGAGAGGGCGCATCTAGGAGGATAAGAAGATCTGTGCCAAATGCTCGAGGACTCTGGTCTCGCACTAAGTACCACCAAGTACGGACAGCTGCTGCGCAAGTTCCAATGTGACACACTCTGAATGCCTTCGATATTGAAAGAGACGCCAGTGCTATGTTGACAATGAGGTATGTTCTTTTATAAGCTTTGAAGCAGACTAATCGCTGACTTGCAACCATTATGCTGGCTTGAGGAGACAGATGTTCCTCCTCATCCGATCTCGGATGAAATGGACAATAGAGTATGAAGAACAGTTGGACTTCCTTCAACGAGTATAGGGTCAATCAATGAAAACACAATGATTAGCGATATGCGTATTTTCACACGTCAATCGATGCCCGCGACGTTGCAGGTACCTCATCTTCTGAGTAAGAATCCGTAGTTTTTGTTTCATCCGACTTTGCCATGATGACCGCAACTCAAGGATTCTCGAGAAGAGACTACACTGGCTCTGAAAGCTCGTGAAGGATGAAGATTGTCTTGGACATGGGCAAGCCACATTCCTAATTAGGCTCAATAAGACGTGTCGTATTTCCGTAGGGCAAAAATGAGAAACGCCAAGCGTGACGCAATATTTAAACTCTTAGGCTCATGCTGCAGCTAGATGTAGGAGGCTGTCATGTTATGCGACATTGGGTTTTCTGTGGTGTAAATGTTCTGTTGAAAACCGTGTCCTTTGCTGTTGTAATTGACTCTCTGTTACGGGGCAACTCACCGGATTCACAGGGAGTAAGAATTATCCTCTCGCTATGCTTGAAGAGTCCTAGGTGGTTAACGTGAGTAAAAAGTTGAATATAGCTTCAGAGGAGAGTATGCGTGGAGATTTGACATGTTTTATAATTGTAGCGAGATGGCATCATTTAATTGCGCCATGACGAGACTGGCACACTAAAATGGTACCATCAATAGGTCAAAAGATGCCACCAAAGGTGCCACTATAGATATAATGCCAAGCATGCCACTATTGATTAGAAGATTTTCTGATAGGAATAGAGTCAGGGGCATCACTTGGATGAATGGTGGGACCCTTCCTGGGTAGATGTTAGGAATAGAGACATAACAACAAGCAATCATAGCAACTCCCCAATATTCTTGGCACGATCTCGTGTATTTATCCTACCAAGTTAACCTATACATAAACTATTCCATCCTCTTCAAGGTGTCACAGTGACATTGACCCCCTTGAGATCCTCAACCCTAGAGCTAGAACCAGCCCAAAAGTTGTACATACCCTCGCGAACCACAAGCTTGGCATTGACATAATAACCCAACTCCTTGTTAGGAATCGAAAACTCAACGTCCTTGCTCTCGCCAGCCTGCAAATCCACCTTGTCGAACCTCACAAGTCGTCTCACGGGAAACTCGAGGCCCACGGAGGTGTTGGGCCTGTGATACACCTGAACAACCTCTTTTCCGGCTACCTTGCCCGTGTTCTTCACAGTAACGCGGATATGAACTTGGCCCTTCTTGTACTCTGCCGTAGGAGTCGAAATATCAAAGGTGGTGTAGCTAAGACCAAAGCCAAAAGGCATAGGAGAAGCCTTTTGCAAAACAGGCCACTGGTAAGCCGAGTGGAAACCCAACCGATCTTGGCTACCACCTGCATCATCCGAGGGAAGGTAATCGTAAAAAGCTGGAACAGCACCATCGAGCTGAGGCATGCTGACGGTAAGCTTTCCGCTGGGGTTGACCTTGCCGGTGATGACCTCGACAAGAGCAGAGTTTGTGAACTCGCCGCCGAGGAGAGAGTGGATGATGGCATTGGAGCGGAGCGTGGAGTTGTTCAGGACAAAGGGTTGACCGCCGGTGAGGATGAGGACGGTGGGAACCTTTGCGTCTAGTACGGCGTCGAGGAGTTGTTGTTGAAGGCCAGGAAGACCAAGGTCTGCGTGAGCAAAGAACTCGCCATCAGTTCGCTTCTTGAAAAGGGGATCCTCCATTGGTGCCGAGAGAGATCCAAGCATGAGGACGGCAAATCCAGCTTCCTTGGCTGCAGAAACAGCATCGGCGATGCCACTATCATCAGTGGTCTCAAGGAGATCCACGGCGGGAACAAACTTGACATTCTTCTCACCGAGTGCCAACTTCAAGCTGGCATGAAGAGACTCGCCCCATTTAGGGTTGGATGCGTTGATGGCGGCATAAGAACCGAAGTTGAGAAGATCACCAAAGGGACCAAGCAGAGCCACCTTCTCGGGAGTCTGCGGGAGAATACCGTCGTTCTTAAGGAGAACAATACCCTCTCTGCATGCTTCACGGGCCAGCTCCAAGTGAGCTGACTGTCGAAGAGTCTTGTTTGCGGTTTCGACATCTGGGACCTCGTTATCAAAGAGACCGGTCGCGAACTTGATCTCGAGGAGGTTGAGAGCAGCTTCATCGATGAGCTTGGCAACTTGCTTGTCTTTGGTGCTGTTGATGAGATTGGGGAACACGGCTGGGTTACCAGGGCTCAGTTCCATCTGCAGACCAGCCTTCAGCGCCTGAAGTCCGGCATCGGCATATGAGGTCGCAACCCGAGACTGTGTGTACATGTTGGAGATGGATCCAGCGTCAGACATGATGACTCCATGGAAACCAAGCTTTCCTCGAAGAATATCCTGAATCATGTACTCGTTCATGGACATTGGGATGAGGTCGACAGAAGCATAAGATACCATCAATGCAGCAGGATCTGCTTCCAGGGCGCGGATATAAGGACGTAGCTGATCGTTGAAGAGGTGGTTGATGCCGCCATATTGACTGGCGGTGTTTACACCACCGCGTGACTCGCCGTAGACAAAGTGCTTGATGGTGCAAGCCACCTTGATGTTTCCATCTTTATCCTTGTCTTGCATGATTTGGACATATGCGTGGCCGAATTCGCCAGTCAAGTAAGAGTCTTCACCATAGCTGTAGACACGATATTAGCAATGACCTCCAAGACAGTGGGCTAGTGCTTACAGCTCGCCGATACGACCATATCGGGGCTCCCAGGCAATATCCAGAGGAGGAGACAAGACCCAGTTGACTCCGATGGACAGCTGCTCGTCACGAATAGCAGCCGTGATGTTCTTGAATAGGGGAAAGTTGAAGGTCGAAGACATGGCAAGGTTGCTGGGAAAGACAGTGCCACCAGAGATGAACAACCCATTCACTGAATCAGTGACAGTGATGAATGGGATATGCAAACGGCTATCCTTGATCTCCTTCTCACGAACTTCGTTAACAAGAGGAAGAGCATCCAAGATCCAGTTAAACATGGGACCAAAGCCTACACAAACGTCAACAATCCATCAGATCCCCAGTTCATATAAACACTTACCAATGGTACCATGTTGAAGAGGATACCTCTTCTCAAAGTTCTCCTCATCAACTTCCGGCCCAAGCTTCAACAACCGTCGAATACTCCCCATCTGCGCAATCTTTTCCTCCCAAGTCATCTTCTTGAGAAGGGCCTTGGCACGATCTCTAGGAGAGCTCTTGGACTCGGCAAGGCCCAGGCCTGCCAGCGTCGTGAGGACGTACTGAAACTTCATGATTGAAGATGGGGGGGCAGATCCACACTGGATTGTGGCTTCAATCCATGATGGGGTTTCAAATCTCTCTTATACTAATTCCTAGAAATCAGCATGTTATACGTAGTTCGGCTACATTGAACCATCGCCCTGGACTATGATACCATGACAAGGTTTCTTCACGCAGCTGGTCATAGTGTCGGTTGTCGCTGAGCGGTGACATAGCTCAAACTTTGCATGCCGAATTCGTTGCCGGGTGAGTCTTGGCACCGAGACTACGAGACTAGGGCGAGGGGATTCGCATGTCGGGGCTTCGGTCGGTGGATTGTGCGATTGGCTTGTACCGGGGAGCGCTAGTCAGCTGTCAATCCTTGGATTCTGGGGATGATGCGGAGAAGCTTGTATTAAGCGAGTTGAGATGTTTCTTTGCTGATCATGAGGAATGAGGAGTAATCTTGGCGAATGTTGGGGATTCTGGGCATGTTGACATGGGAAATTGGGGAGCTGAATGTCTCATGGGATATCATGACACCGTGAGGGGGCTCACAAGGGAACGAGCTAACAAGATATGGTTGATAATCAAGTCTATTCATGAATCAAACTGTCCATCTATCTTTGTTTACACGTCTATGATCTAGGATGCACTGGCTCATCACCAATCTCCACCATCTTCTTCTCCAGCAACGCCGTCATATCCTTGACAACATCCTTATACTCATCCTCATGATACACATTGAACAACTCAAGAGGATCCTTCTCACAGTCAAACAGCTCCCACTCCTTGTACTCCTCATCTCCCGGTCGAGCACCCTTAATGCCGAGGGCCTCGTTGTACCAGTAAATCAGCTTGTATCTCTGATCACGGATACCATAGTGTGCGTAGGCGTTGTGGATGATGTCGTTGTGCATCCAGTAGCGATGGTACGCTGCTTGAGGCCAGTCTGTGGGTGTTTTTCCTTGTAGAAGGGCTCTGAATGACTTGCCCTGCATGTACGAGGGGACGGGGAGGTTGGCATAGTCAAGCCATGTAGTAGCAAAGTCTACATTGCAGATGATGTCGTTGCAGACTGAGCCAGCGGTGATTTCTTGGGGATAGCGGATCAGGAAAGGCATCTGGAATGACTCTTCGTACATGAAGCGCTTGTCGAACCAACCATGCTCACCAAGGAAGAAACCTTGGTCAGAAGTATAAATGACCATGGTGTTCTTTGCAAGCTCCGGCTCGTCCTTGTCCATGTAGTCCAGTAGCTGACCGACACTATCGTCGATAGACTGGATGGTGCGAAGGTACCGTTGCATGTATCGCTGAAACTTGAACTCTGCAAGCTCACCAGCGTTCTGGAAGCGAAAGACGGTACCGTCTTCCTTGTCGATCAGCTTGAGAGCCTTGATGTCTTCTTCGCTGGTAGGTGCAGGAATCTTTCTCTCGCTGGCTCCCTTTTCCTGCTGGACTCGTTCACCAACGCGTCTTCCGCCATCAGGCTGAACAAGTCCAAGATCTTGATATGTGAGATCCTCAGCAACACGCATCTTGGCAATCTTTGCCGCACGAGCACGGTTCTTGTAATCATCGGTAAAAGTATCCGGAAGTCGAACAGGGTCCTTGTACAGGTCCTTGTGCTTATCGTCACACTCCCACGATCGATGAGGTGCCTTGTGATGGCACATCAAAAAGAAAGGCTTCTTCTTATCTCGTGACTTGATAAAGTCGAGAGACTTGTCGGTGATGATGTCGGTCACGTAGCCGGGGTTGACGTGAACGCCGTCGGATTCGATGAATTCGGGATCCCAGTACTCGCCCTGACCTGGGAGGACGGACCAGTAGTCGAAGCCGGTGGGTTGATTGTCGACTTCTTCTCCCATGTGCCACTTTCCAACCATGCCGGTTTGATAACCGCCTGTTCGGAGGTGCTTGGCGACGTTGGGAAGATGCTTGTTGATCTGCTAAAGCGTTAGAATGTCAATTGGTTTCAATTCTATCAAGAAAACTTACATGGTCATCCAGTGTCATAACGCCGTTGACGTGGTTATAAGTACCACAAAGAATAGCAGCTCGGCTGGGAGTGCAAATACTGTTGGTCACATAACAGTGATTAAACAGCATACCCTCCTTAGCTAGACGGTCGATATTGGGCGTATTGTTGATTCCAGCACCATAACAGCTGATAGACTTGGAAGCATGGTCATCAGCCATGATGAAAATGACATTTGGACGGCCATTGCCGCTGCTTGCTGAGTCTGTCGCCATTATTTGCTCTCGTTTCTTTGACAATGACACAGGAGAAATTAGAGTCAATGGAAAGCACGCAAGATGAGAAAAAAGTGACACAATGGAAAAAGAGAAATATTTCTCAAAAACACAGCTCGCGTGAGATTCTCTTTCTCTCATGATCCTCGCATATCCATCCCCCGACGCCCGAGTTTCAGGGTCCTGAACCGGAGCGGAGTCTTGGGGGCCCCCACTTGCCGGCATTCACGGTGCTCGGCTCGGGAGAGGTGCTATTGGTCAACGTACGGTGCTCCATCATGACTTGAGATTTGAATCTGGAGGTTGGCCGAGACCCTGATCCATGATGGGCGGAATATGGGGTGCTTTGGCGAGCAAAATCTGTTATCCACGTGGGTGGATTAGTTTGGACTAGCCGGGGGGAAACCGCTGGGGAAATTGCGTCGAGGTAATGTTTAACGTACGAGTTTAGGACTGGGTCGAGTTGGGTTTGACGGTCTGTGAATGGGGTGAAGCAGCTCTTGGACAGTGGGTGAAGGTGAGTGCGGTATGTAGACGTTCCAGCCTTTAGACTACCCAGAATTGAGAAGGAAATGGGGATATGAGTAGAGTAGAATCACGTCTTGGTATCATTAAATCTCGTCATCGCTAGTACATATACTGTTCATCAAAATCGGCCAAATACCCATTCAAATCCTGAGTCCCAGCAGTATTACAAGCCCAAGCATTCAAATCCAACCCAACACCACCATATGGCAAACCAAACAGGAGGTTAGGATCCGTGATTGGATCTGCCAATGGATAACCCGTTTCCCTGGTATTCCAATCTGTAGATGGCTCTGGGACCGGTTGCTCATCTTCTGTAGATGCTGTGAAGCTTAGAGCTGGTTCTGATGGTGGTTCGGGGGCTGCGTCGCGGCTGTCGTCGACAAAGTCGGATTGTCGGAGGAGACTGTGGATTGCGAGGCGTTGACGGATGTAGGCGTCTCGGGATAGCTTTGGTGGTGGTCGTGGTGCTGGATCTGATGTTGATAGAGCTTGGTGATCTGAAGACTCTAGCCATGATTTGTGTTGCTGGATGACTCGCTCAAGTTCTTGTCGCTATCATCAAGTTAGCCTCTGTTCATTGTAGAATGGTATAAGGGACGCTTACCATGGGCTTGAGCTGTGCTGAAAAGTCAAAATACCGTGTAATAACATCCAAACAAAGCTGCGCCTTATTGATAGCCATCTGCATCGGAAGTCCAGTATTATCCTTGCCAGTATACGTCCCAAACAAGATAAGACGAGCACCGTGATATGCGCAAACGGCAGCGTCAAACTCCAACATGTCCCTCTCATCCTTGTGCTGCACAAAGTCGGACAACACCTTGACGATCTGCTCGGCGTGGGCGAGGCACTTGTCTTTCAGCAGCGCCCTTTCGGGGGCCGACATTCCCTCGACGGCTGCGTGGGGTGTTGCTTCGGGGTATCCTGTGAGGAAGATGCGGTAGAGGTCACAGTGACATTGATGCCAGCTCATGTGCTAGACGGGTTAGTCGATGTTGTAAGAAGTGGTTCTGAGACTTACCATGATGGCATATTGAGGTGGTCGATGTAGTTCCTCAGGATTAGTAGGAGGATATTGATCGCCAGGTGCCAGCTTTGTCCGAAGACGAAGAAGATCATTCTGGAACCTCTCCATAGATGAAAACAGCTCCGACAGATTGACCTCTTTGAGAAAGACTCGACGATTCAACCTCATGATAGCCCGACGGATAAACGCAAGTCGAACAAACGCCGCCCGAGATCCCAAAACTTCGGGTTCAAGACCCTTTCCTGGTTGTAGATATCCCGTACTGACGTGTCGCTCTTGGTGAAAGTCGACGTCTTCGCAAGGAAGCTGAAGATGGATCGTATCGGGATCAAAGAGTTCAAACTCTTTCAGGCCAACGCAGAAGCTATCCTCCAACAGGTACAGCGACCAAAACGTCCTCCTCCTCACTTCTTGTGCCACAGGTCCTAACCTCGAGTGCTCGTAGTTGAGTCGTAGAGCCACTGCCCATCTCCCCGCAAGTCCAGCCATGATGAAAGCCCTCGGAAACTGTCCAACGCCAGCACGATAGCGGATAAGTAAAAGTGACGCTTGTAGCTGGAAGATGGACGGCTGTTCGAGACGGTCGAGCATGAGTCGTTCGGCTTCTTGAGCCCAAGCATCGCGCTCTTGGTTGTGCTTGTCAAAGTACATTGCCGTGATGGCGCAGAGGGCCAGCTTGAGGGCTCGGTCGATGGTCTTGTCGCGACATCTCTGAATGACGGTCGCCTTGTGGAGGAAGCTGTATGAGGCGAGGGGATACAGACGATCAAAGTACTGATTGACCAGACCCGTAACTAACTCATCCGAAGGTGAAGATTCCGTAGGCGGGTTGACTGGAGGAACATCTTCAGCAGGTCCTGGACTTTCGTGTTGAGAACCCGAAGCGATACTCGACTGCTGACGATCAGGCGAGACAGCACGCTGAGAGCTTGAACCCCCCTCATCCCTCGAAGCATCCACCCTCGAAGGACCAGGCTTAGAGTTGGAATAAGTGCACTGCTTATTCCTCCTCTGACAATTCGAACATCTAGGAGTATCCCCCGAGCACCGAACCTTCATGGCCCGACACTCAAGACAAGCCCTCGTGCCGCGACACTTTGGCGGTAACCGAGGCGCATACTGTCCGCCGTGAGACCCATCCTGCTCAAAGGAGCACTGGAAACTCAGGCGCTCACAGGTGCGACAACGCGGTACGGTTCCATCGCATCGGACCTCCGGGGAGTCAGCACCGGCCGAGACCCGGGTTGGGAGTGGAAACTTACCTTGCGGACCCGGCACTGGACACAAGCAGCTTTCATGACGACCCATAAGATAAAGAGTTTATCTTTCTTTACAAGTTCGGGCCTCGGAGGTTGATGTGGTTTTGAACGATCTGGGGAAAGCTGATGGATCTGTCGGCATTCGGGCTAGGGGGGGGATTTGAGGTGTCAAGTACCTTTTCGGATATATGCGAGCCAAGCTGGGAGGGAGGATGAAGAGGAGAAAGAGTGAGGAACAAGGATTCTTGTTTCCGTTTGGTGAGAGGATACCTTAATCCGGGGTAGTGTCTGCCACTACGGCTGTCACGCGGGCCAACGACTCATGTAACGGTGTCCAGGATGGATATACAGGCTCTCTCTTCCTTTCCCTTTCTTTCTCTCTCTCTCACTTGAAGAATAATGTTGAAGGAGGCAAAAATCACATCTCTCTCTTCACAACCATCCCAGGGGCACAAAAACCACTATCCTCTCTTTTTTCTCCCAAGCACGCCATACTCTCAACTCCTTCATCCAATGAATCTACAGTCTACTCCCCGTTAGCCCTGCTCTCTTCCGCTGACGACACCAGGGCCTGCGATGGCGTGCGGGGTCTCCGCAAATCATGCATCTCCGCGTCCAATCAGCTCCAAGCCCGACCGAGATCCCCCGGACCAAGTCCCCGAACCCTCCGGGCTATTGCCATCAACTCCCCGAAGTCCTTGGCAGCATGGTTTTTGGAGTCGTAGGTGTGAAGGAAAATAATTGTGGAAAAAATACCATAATGATTGAACTGCGGTAAGAAAAGAAAAGAAAAGCTGTAGTCATAGTACTAGACACTACAAGGAATATATCGGGAACTCCATTGGATACCCCGACGACTCATGCTAGTTGCGGTCTAGCCAAACTCCACGGCCATCAATACTACTTCTCCTAGCAAGTTTCCGCTAGTCACGGTCCCCTCTAACAGGAATCCTCCCAGACCGAGCTCCGACCTTTGATCCCTTTACTCACACCACCCTGTCGGGGGATGACATATGTCCCATCACTACCAACAAAAAAAAACTTGTATCTTATAAAGCATCAGATGGACGTCGCATTCTGAATCTATCCCCAGCTTCAACTATTTCGAGCAATTGGCTTTCCTGCAGCAATGTCGCGTCTCGGCACTTTTCGTGCCTCGTACCTCGTGGCTCTATGCTGCGTAGGATCTTTCCTCTTTGCCTATGACACTGGTATCGTCGGAGGCGTCTTATCCCTCGAGAGTTTCCAACATGACATGGGAATGACTCCCGAGAGCAAGTCGACAGTCAGTTCCAACTCTGCCAGTCTCCTACAAGCAGGAGGTGAGTTCCATCTTGATATTACCCAACTTTACCCCCTATGCTAATATCGAATAGCCTTCTTCGCATGCTTCTTCGTCTGGCCCTTTACCGCACGATACGGTCGACGATGGTCCATTGTTCTAGCCTCTTGCGTCTTCAACATTGGCGCCATCCTTCAGCTCTTCTACCCGAATAACTCTGTCGCGACGTGGTACGCCGGACGCGTCATCTCGGGCCTCGGTGTGGGTATCGCGACTGTAATCATCCCCATGTTCAGCGCCGAGATGGCACCCAAAGCGATCCGAGGCCAGCTGGGCAGCATGTTCCAATTCTTCTTCACCCTCGGAGTTTTCACGAGTTACTGGATCGACTACGCCGTTGCAGAGCACATGCCACCTACTACAGCGCAGTGGAGAGTTCCTGTCGGATTACAACTTGTTCCCGGTGGTATTCTCGGTATGGGAATGTTGCTTACAAAGGAGAGTTGTCGTTGGTTGGCCAAGGTTGGAAGACATGAGGAGGCTTTGGAGTCGTTGGTTTGGGTTCGTGGTGGTGAATTGACCCCTGAGGTTCAGGCAGAGTAAGTGGTTGAGACTTTGGTTTTTGCATCATCTAACCGGTGATATATAGGATGGATGAGATTCTGGCTGGTATTGCTGAGGAAGAGCGCGTCACTGAGGGTCTTACGTGGAAGGAATTCCTTCTTCCTGCTAACCGCTGGCGCATGTTTATCGTCATCACTCTCCAGATTGGTATGTATCATGTCTACTATTTGAAAGAAGACCAGCTAATATATATTCTTAGGTGTCCAACTTACCGGAAACACTTCCCTCGCCTACTGTAAGCCGAATCGAATCCATAACAAACTACAAAATCTTAACAAAGTCCAGTCTCCCCTCAAATCTTCAACGCCGTCGGAGCTGGTTCAAACGCCTTCCTCTTCAGCGGTTTCTTCGGCCTCGTCAAGGTCGTTGCCTGCCTGTTCTTCCTTCTCTTCCTCGTTGAGCGTATCGGTCGCAGGGGCTCTCTTATCATCGGTGCCTTTATGATGGGAGTTTACATGTTGATCGTTGCCGTCATCACTGCTACTCATCCTCCTGTTGTGGGAGGTGGCATGACTTCCGCTTCTGTTGCTTCTTTGACCATGATTTACCTCGAAGCTAGTGAGTTGGAACTTGATTATTGAAAGATCAACTAGATACTGACTAGAATTTTAGTGACGTATAACATCTCTTGGGGTCCTGTTCCTTGGGTAAGTAAAACCACATTTTCCATCAAATCCATCAACTAACACTTCTAAGCTCTACATGTCCGAAATCTTCCCCACACGCATTCGAGAAGGAGGAATCGCAGTCGGAACAGCAACCCAGTGGCTTTGGAACTTTGCATTCAGCCAAATCACTCCCCATGCGGTTGAGAATCTCGGCTGGAAGACGTTCCTCATGTTTTCCATCTTCAACTTTGCCCTTGTTGTCTACTCTTGGTTCATTATCAAGGAGACAAAGGGTCGATCTCTTGAGGAGATGGAGCTCAGTAAGTTTGATACATTGAGTTAAACAACTCTTGCTAACTTTTGTTTTTTTAGTCTTCAATGCTAAGCATACTCGAGACCTCGAGTCCCGCAAGGATTCCAAGGATGCTTCTGGAAGTCCCAAGGCCAGCCTTCAGATCGAGCACAACAGCGTCCAGGAAAACAAGAACTAAGTTCTGATGGAATGTAAATCTACCCTCCGGTACCAAATAAGGGGGTAAATAATATCAATCCGAGCTCCTGGGCAAAATATTTTTAATTCTTTATGGCAGTTCCTTGGAATTGATCAGATACGACAGGCTGTGAATCTCTCAGTTTAGCATTTACCCATAATCTGCAATAGTATGTTAATACTCAAACGGGTTAAATGTTCATGTTATCGTTCCTGGCCCCTTGTCTATCTAGAAATCGAGTTATGGTCCATGTGCATCTTGAGGGGCCGCTGTACTCACTCCATCTGATTCCATCACAAATTCTTCTTGCTGAAGAGAGTGCTTTCACATCGCTCCTTTATCTAGATGTTACTATATTTATTCATCGTATCTGAAAGGACGCAGGGACAAGGGAGCTTGTCTTATGTTTCCTGGACCAAGGCAGATTATGGGTGAGTCTCTCTCGACAGATGACCCATAAACGCTTCCAAGGTAGCCATCTCTTATAAAGAGAACAATCAGTCTTTAGATGTTTTTCATCTGTACCTCCAATGGCCCGAACCTGTCGTCCCTCCTTGAGTATTATTTCTGGCAATCCGAGCCGGCATGATCGATTTAGATGAGATACAGCTACTAATCTCTCGGTTTCTCTCCGCTTGGGAATCAGAAAACGTGTATATCAGCAATATCCCAGCCTTTGATGGGATAACTGAACCAGAAAATCATATATCAACAACACTATATTGCTCACTTCTCCTTGCGCACCAATCTCAGTCGATGGGCCGTTATATCTACTTGTTGTTAATCTCGCACCTCTAACATCTACTCTACTCTATCT
Source organism: Fusarium sp. NRRL 66088 (assembly GCA_013186415.1). Lineage (NCBI taxonomy): Eukaryota > Fungi > Ascomycota > Sordariomycetes > Hypocreales > Nectriaceae > Fusarium > Fusarium sp. NRRL 66088. The sequence goes on along the minus strand of JABCKD010000712.1, from coordinate 39,391 downwards.
CATATCTTTCACAATCATCATTCAACCCCCATGGCCCAGTCTGCAGCAGCTACAGCATGAATCTGCGCCGTATCAAACACGGGCAACTCACTTCCCCCCTCGTCCACCAACAATCCAATCTCAGTACATCCAAGAATAAGACACTCAGCGCCAGCCTTTTTAAGATCTCTAATGATCTCATGGTACTTTTCCCTCGAGCCACTGTTGATGATACCACTACAGAGCTCACTGTAGATGATGGAATGCACCGTCTCTTTACCCTTTTCATTCGGTACAATGACGCTCAAGCCAAACTTTTCTTCTAGACGAGATTTGTAAAAGTCTTTTTCCATGGTGAAGCGCGTTCCGAGTAATCCGACCGACTTGAAGCCTGCCTTGAGGATGCGGTCGGCGGTGGGATCGACAATGTGGATGAGAGGCAGCTGAGATGCCTTCTCAATACCGTGGGACACAAAATGCATGGTGTTTGTACAAAGTACAATAGCATCTGCACCTGCAAGCTCAAGTCTAGAGGCAGCATCATCGAGTAAAGCACCAGCCTCATCCCATTTCCCAGCATGTTGAAGTTTCTCAATCTCGGCAAAGTCGAACGAGAAGACGATGCATTTCGCCGAGTGGAGACCGCCCTGAACTTCTCGGACGCGACGGTTGATCTCTTGGTAGTAGGTAGTCGTAGATTCCCAGCTCATACCTCCGAGGAGGCCTAGAGTCTTCATGGTGAGGCGTTGTTTTGGGGGTGATGTGGGTGAAGGAGTCAGGTTGGTGATGCCCCGCTTTCGGTGACTGCCTCAGCACTAGTCATCATCATGCGAGGTTTGATCTTATGCCTTACGCAGGCACAATTAATTGATAGGCTTGTGGATAAATGGTATTAATGAGGTGTCATTCAGTGATTTTCTTAGCATTTTTTGGGTACTAGGCCAAGAGTATAGCCAGCACATCTTTGATCATTGTCGGGGACGCTTGACACCAACGAATACCCAAGCAAGAGATGACTTGCAGAGTGAGACAACATGCAACCTGTAATGGGAATACAAGGGCGACACATCTGGTTCAGCCTCTTTAAGAATGTCCCTTATAGTTTTATACATAATTACGCCCTTGGTCATAGAGGAGCACAATCGAGGCAACCGATAAGTAATACCGTGAGAACGTGAAGCAACCATGTCATTTAAAACTTCAACTGTAACCAAGCCTTGTCCTTTCAAAGAGATATCATTTCCAATTGATCTTCTTTATCCAATACCCAATGTAAATGCCATTACCATTATCCAAACACCCCAGAATATGCAAATCCCACCCATCTCATGAAATCATATCACATTCATTCACCTATACCCCATATCATGCTCAATAGCAAGCCGTCTCCCATGACCCGTCTGCACATACCCATAACTCCATCGTCCCCCAAGACCCTGAATCTTATTCTTTCGCTCCTTGGCATTCATACCCGCTACACCCTCTACTCCCGCTACCCAAGGAGCCTCGGCTACGTAATACATAGCGCCGACGAGACTGCGTGGATCAACGGGGAGATCAGGCCATTTAACGAACAAACTTCCGAATAGACCGATGACCATGAATACTAAAAGTCCGGCGCTGAGGCGGGAGCAGACTTGGTGGGCCAGTAGTGTCTGGGTAAGGCTGTATGGTACGTTGGCGAAGAGGATCGGGAGGAATTGAGCCATGAGGGATGCGACGGCCGTGAGGAAGAGGAGAAGATCGCCGACTCGGAGCGCAACGAAAAGACCTGAAAAGGCGTTTGTTGGTGGCGTCATGAGGACGGAACGTGTAGGAGATTGACTCTTGTCTGCCATTCTTCGGAAAGGCGTAATAGCAGCGACACCTAGAAGAGTCAGAAATAATTCTGAGTGAAATGATAGGGTTTTACTTACTGGTAAAGAGCATATCCCATAGCCAAATGACAGCAACACCAATAGCAGAGCAAACAAAGCGGACACCAAACTGGGAACTCTCCATGGCGTTCTTGAGCCCCTTGGGGAGCTTACCAAACGTGTCGATGAAGTGATAGTAGCAGATAAAGGTGAGGAGACAGAGAAGAAACAAGCCAAACAGGAACCGATACCAGAACGTCAAGGCCGCAAACGTCTGAGGAGCTCGGTGAGACTGTGCACGAGGACCACCTTCGTCAAAAGGCGTGGTACCATATGCTTCTGCGCCGTGGTTGTGGCCGTGGTGAAGAACGACTCCGTACTCATCTCTACCTTCGTAATTGCGGAAAGTCCCCATCTTGAACTGTTTATCTACAACAGCATCTTTGAGAGCTCGATAGTCGTGAAGCGGTAGAGCGCGAAGGTCTGGGTTTCTCGCCATGAGAGCAGCTGCATTGGCTGAACACCATGGATTAGCTGCCACACCTGTCTTCCAGCGTCGACTGATGACGATGATTGTAGCGATGAGCAAGGCTCCGATTCCGATTAGTAGAGCGAGAAGGCCGTATGCTGACGCTTCCGATATACCGAGTTCCAAGGCACAACCGCCAAAAGAACCTTTTCGACACCGACCGTGAATCTTGAGACCAATGGCTTCACTAGCCAGCGGAGCGAACAAACTCGATCCCCAGGCTGCAAGCGCAGTGATGAATGGTAGCGGCTGACTGTTGGCCAACAACTTGAAAGGCAAGATGACACTATCAAGACCATCGAAGCGAAGTGTCAGTGCATCCTTTCCGAGAGCACCTTCAGGTCGCGAAAGAGCAGCAAAAGGCTGAAACTGGGTAGCAGCCTGATGAATCGCACGAAGCGTCATGGCAAGCAACACGGCAATAATAGGCGGGAGGAACTTTCCAATAAAGTATCCCGCACCCGTCAACGTGTACGTCGTAATCTCCATGACAATCTTGAAATCCCCAGTAGGAGTCGAAACATCAGTAACAACCACCCTCGTAGGACCAACGCTCGTGACCCTAGTAGTAGGCAGCGGCGTAGACAAGATGGTAACAACCTGTCCATCAGCTTGTGTTTGAAGAATCGTCTCTACTGGAGGTGTTTCCGTGATGGTCATGACAGTAGCAGGTCGTTCACTAGTCCTGACCTGAGTAACAGCCTTCTCAATAGGTTTCCCATCATCGTCGACGTAAAACACAGAAGTCAACCTCGTAGTACCCGTTTCGACGTACGTAACAGGAGGACCGTAGCTGGTCTGAGTGGTAGCCAACGTCTCGACGTAGCTACTCTTCAACAAGGTGACCTGCGTCGTCTCCTTGGCAGGTTGGATCTCGGTGGTGTACTCGGGGACAAGTCCTTGTGGCTCGTCTGCTTCTGGTTGGATGGCGTATGTGCTTGTGTAGCCTTGGATTGTGAATACCATTGTTGACTCTATTGTTTCTACTCTTGTGACGACGGCGTCGGTGGAGTAGGCTGTCATTGCTGAGGATGAGACGATTGTTGAAGTGTATTTCTTTTCGACGAGGGCGGTAACTTTTCTAGGCTCGTCGTCGTCGTCTGTTTCAGTGGGAGTAGGTGATGTCTTGCTGTCATCGTCGTCGTCGTCGGTTTCTGTTGCTGATGGTGATGTCTTGTCGTCGTCGTCGTCGTCGTCTGTGACTGTTGTAGATGGCTTGTTCTTTGCCTTGTTGTCGGTGGGAGTCGAAGAAATAACATCATCGTCCGTCGGTGTAGGTGAAGAAACATTCTCATCATCTTCAGTCAGAGATGGAGAAGACTTGTTCTTATCCTCTGTAGTACTCGGCGAAGAATCGTTGCTGTCGTCTTCCGTCGGGGAAGGGGAAGATTTGTTATCGTCTTGTGTAGGCGAAGGCTCCGTCTTGTCCTCAGTGGGTGCCTCTTCGGTAGGTGCTTCTTCAGTAGGGGCCTCCTCTGTTGGCTGAGCAGGAGATGGCTTGACCTCAACCTCAGTAACAGCATCTGCTGGCTCCTCACTTGGCACCGAAGGTTCATTCGCAGCCTGTGTTGGCTCTTCCTCAACAGCAGCCTCACTCTCTGCAGCCTGTCTCTCCACAATACCAAGTTCCCTCTTGAGAACCTCAACGTCCCGTGTCTCAAACCTCAACACCGTTCTCTTCATAAGTCCAAGGCCATCCTGCAAGCCAAACGATCGTGTCTCGAGCTTATACGTCGAATCCGAATCCTTAAGGTTGTGAAGCGCGTAGCCCATACATCCTATAATAGCTCCGATGGCGAGAATGATAAGACTAATGAAATACCATCTCAATGCAATAGGTCGATAATCAGACTTGGGAAGCTCCGAGCTGGGACCCTCTAACTTGGTGAATGGTGGCGGCGAGTCACTTCGGTCCTCTTCGATGGGCCAAACATTCTGAGGAACGGCCTTGTACTCTCGAGGAGCTGTCGGTGACCAGGAATGTTGTACTGGATGTGGCTGGTGTAGGTTGTCATGTTCGAGAGGCGTCTCAAGCGGCGAGGGGAGATCCCTCTGTTCATTCTGTGCAACCGGCTCGTATTCACGAGGACTGGGTTGAGACCAGGTATTCTCGGGATACGGCGGTTGATGCATCTTGACGTAGACAAATCCGATACAAACATTACACAAGACGAACCCCCAAAAAGATATGGGAGACCAGTCCATTTATTGCAAGACCGACCCCAACCTTTACACACTATTTTTCCCGCCTGCAACCCTCCAAGGCATCCTTGCATCTGCAAAGCCCGTGAGACAGCCTAGACCCTCAGCTGTGGCGTCCAATATCCGTTCCCCTCGGCATGCAGGACTTGGTCTAGCGAGCTGTTCTAAACCTCTATTGGACAAGACCCGAGGGAGGAATGGTGTAAGGCTGAGGCTGAATCTTTTGCCAAGCCCGTTAGTGCAAGCCAAATCCTCGGGGCTGAGCTTTGGTCCAGCAGTTTAAGCTCATCTCTTGAGGTCTAGACTCTGGTAGTGCCCAACGGTTCAGCTGCCTCCTCCTCCTCATTCTCCCTCTCATCTCTGCAAACATCAAGAGAGAAGCAACTTGACTTTGAAGACCGTGAAAAAGGATTATCAAGGATTGTCGGGAAATAGTAAGCGGCAACCATCCATAGCGCTTACACTCCCCCGGTCAAACATGGGGGCCTCGCAACAGAAGAGGCTCAAGACCGTGAAATGCAACCCCCTGTAACACAATTTTAGCATGCGAAAAACAGGGATGTGTATCCTGCTGCAGCTTGGTCAAATCAAGTGTCAGTGACATGCAGAGGGTGGCTATGTTAAAAACAAGGCCCTGCTGTCTGTTGTCGTCGGTTAGATGCATCATGTCTTCCAGCAAGGCTTAGCCTACGTTATTTCCCCCAACCTCTGAGTTTGTCCCGTCTGCAGGGATACCTTACAAGCCACCCATCAGCGGGGTCCATCCCCGATTGTCCAAGGTAAACAGGCTGCAAAGCATTCCTATCAAAATTGTCTCATCGCAGGTAAGAAAGGATGAACAATGTTGCAGTAGACGGCCCTTTTCTATCTTTGGATTCTGACAAACTATTAACAAAACACACGGAAATAGCCGATCAAGGCAACTCTTTTCCTCGCGTGTCAGACTCTGACAGGAAACACGGCACCATGCTTGCTGTTGTTGTGCCGTGTTTAATGTCCATTGAGTTCTAGGCTATCGATTGCGGCGCTCTTGGCACCATTTCCACATAATTTCGCATAGGCAGAATCACGCACGAGACTGCCAACGGAAAAGCTGTATTGATTGATCGATCATGAAATCGAGGCAGCTGAGCAGATGATTCATTTAGCCTCCACCAAAAGCCACAAGGCCGTTTGCACAAACGTAGCTGCCTGTAAACAGAGCTGAAAAGGCCTCTTCCGAATATTTACTTTGCCGACCTGTGCTTAATAAAGTCATTTCCGTTCATATTATATGCTCATACCAAGGAATAGGATGAGAATATGCGTTAAAATGGTCGATTGATATGTCAAATATCTACTCCCAAAGTCGTCAGTATAATTCGAGTTTAGAAGGCTCCGCCTCTAATGTCAGTAGCGCTTTGGCGTTCACGCGCCAGACTCAAAACGTGCTGATGATGCTGTGGGCTGTGCAATCCTACGCTATGAATAGACTGTGGCTTTTATGTTGACAGGTCAAGAAAGACATTCTCTATCCGTTTTTGGACAGCTGTGGTGACTATTCAAATTCCCAACTCTGCCCTGATTTTAATTGTTGGTTGTTTGCTCCGTAATGTACAGCTGAAATGCCTTGTCCTGATCAAAGGTACAGTACCGAAGCTCGCTTATCCGTCCTAAGACATGGCATTTTATGGTTATTAATGTTAATCACTTCGGGTGTCACATTCATTCCAAATGCCCGGTTTCTGTTTAACAGTTTAAAATTACTCAATTCATCGAGGCTATTCTATCCCTTGCCTCGTAGTAAACCCAACGCCAGTGTGCATCTCCAAAACACCATCCATTTATCCCAAGAAACTCCATAAAATCACCAACCAAGAATGTTAAAGACGCTCGTACGAGGATCAGGAACAGATCCATCAAAGGTCTTTGCTCGGGATGCTTCGCTCTGGGTGCTGTTGTACTGGCTAAAGTATCGGTCGAAAGTGCGAGATTGGTTCCTGAGCTGGGAGGAGACGTAGGTGCCGACAATGGAGACGCTTCCAACAACGAGAAGAAGAGGGAGGGCCCTGGATGTTGTTAGAGATGGGGAAATTATGAGGTAAAGTGTTGTGACTTACTTAGGACCGGCAGTAGGCTTGATCATGGGAGCAGCAACCATTTTGAAGGTCTTGAGTGTTTGTGGTTGTTATAAGCGGTGTAAGTGACCAGTAGTCAAGACAAGGATTGTGAGTTGTCAAGATCTCTCAAATAGATGCTTGTGATTGAATGATGATGATAATAAATCAGGAGACTCAAGACAAGAGAATCCATTCATTATATACCAATTATTATACCGAGATACCATTTCAAAAGAAGCTTTTCACCCATGGTACGGTCCCAATTCTTGGTCGCATGTCCATAGTTCGACTCTGAAGCTCAGTGGTGCCACTGTGATGCTCCAGCCCTGGCCACGAACCTTTTCGGGCAATACCGGGGAAGCTTGTAAACACCACATGTTCAGGGAAAGGGATGAATTAATTGGTCAATTTGTTTGTGTTGATCTTGCATCTTGATTAAATCTACAAGATCAGATGAATCGCAGATCATGTTGCACTGTTTTAACTATCCTGGTATAACCTGAGTGCCGGGTGTCTCTAGGTACCTCTGTAGCATGTACCTTGACCGACATAGGCATGGAAGAGTAACTTCAATTACCCCATCCAGATACAAACAATAAAATACCTGTAAATAAACGTCTACTTGCATCTTTCAATATTCATCATATTATTCTTCTCTTCCGAATGCGCCCGCACTCGAATGACGCTGATGGCATAACCAACAATCTCAAATTCATCCTGTCCAAAAACCATCTGATGATCGGACCCGGCGTCTACCGATCCACCCACAGTCGCCAAAATTCGCCGGAAAATCAGCAGATGACCCGGCTTGAGGCTCGGCCATTCTAAAATCTTGACCATCTGTCCTTTTTTCTTTACTCCTAATGACTCTTTTACATGCCAGATCATATTGCCGCCGCTCTCCGCGGTCGCGCGTCTCCGGGCGTATGGTACGTCAGGCCACGTCAATTGCCCATAGGCCAAACAACCGCGGTATTCAGTCAACTTGACCTTTCATAATTCTTCGCTTTCGTCCTCTCGATTCAAGACATGCCCTTCCGTATGGGTACTCGCCTGCCCCCTTCTTGAGCGCCGTAAGACCGTGTCCGCTCCGGGAATCACCGGTCCACTCTCGACCGATGTCCCCACAATGCGCCGAGTCCTCCTCCGGTTCGACGGGATTGCGCAATTCGCAATAAACCAATATCCAAGATCTCTATCAAAATCAACACAACAAGATACAAGTATAACTCTTCATTTTTCTCTCGAAAGCATCTTTTCCTTTCACGCTTCTTTCCCCCCCTGCCCCCCTCCAGGGATGAGTCGATTTACTTCAATGTCCGGCAACTCACATGTTGCCAAGAATAAATCGTCATGCCACCTTTAACTTTATTCTGTTGATCGTCTTTTCGCTGCGTACCGACTTGAACCATGATATCGATGTCAGATATCCCCCAAGACCTTCACTTACCGAAGTAGTAGCACTTCCCAGACCCTCTACAACCATCACATACTAATGAAGCCCTTCCAAGAACGTGACACCACACATATCTTCAAGAAACCCTCAAACAAACTCCTCCGATAAACAAAACATCATCACATCATCTCTTACCGCCAAACTCCAAAGGAAACCCGAGCCGAACCTCTTGGGTCGTAGCGCATAAGTCACGAGCTACAAAACCACCCCAGCTACACCCATCCAAAACAAGCTCCCGCAGCCGAGGATCCCTTGCCCACTATCCAATCACTACCAATGAGGCTCAACCTTGATCTCTTTCTCCGGTCGTAAATCATTCGTCGTCAAACGCGGGGGAAGGGTGCAACATCACCCGCTCCCGTTCTCACCACCCACACACGTCATGCCATCATCATCTGAGAAGTCATCAGGTTCTGAGCTTCTCCCCTCTTAAATACCGAAAGCTCCCCTTGTAGCTTCAGGAGCTTTCTCTACTCTTTATTTACCTTTCAGGTTCAATCAAATCCAGAGACTATTCAATCATGACTTTGCTGAGAATGCTCCGACCCGGTCTTCGACCTTTCGCGGCCCCACTCCTCCGACCTGCTCAGTTCCGCTTCGCTGGAACGATCCACCCTGAGGGATCCCTCGGCGGTCCGGGAGGTCAACAAGCCCCACCGCCAAACCCGGGCGGCCCGGAGGCCTTGAAGCGCAATTGGTAAAGAATCTGTGTCTGAGCGAGCTCCATAGGCAGAGTATTAATAAATACGATAGGGTCCCCATCGCGGGAGCTGCCGGCGTGGTTCTCGGAGGTATCTACCTCCTATCCCCCGCAAAACCCAAAGTCGAAAGAACCTTTGAAGGAGACATGAGAGCAGCCAATTCGACAGAGATAGGCTCCATTCCCCAGCCGTCAGGACGACCATCCCTTGCAGCAAAGTACAAGGACAAGGAAGTTGAATCGTTGACGGAGCTCAGCGGGAGAAAGGGAGGTGGTGGAATGGGCGGCTTCAGAGCTGAATGAGTCTACATTAGACCGAAACATTTACAAAGGTTCTTTCGTCGTTGTGGCTGGCCCATGGACTGAAATTGATTACCGGGCCGGGTTCCTGAAGAAATAATATACAAATAAATATGAATTAATTATGGACATGTCTAGATACCATTCAATGCCGTGAGGTCTACTCAATCTTGCTTCGTCCCCGCGTTTGTCTCCTCGCTCTTCTTCTGCAACAGGTAATCCCCTCCAGTCAAGGCCTTGTACACACCTCTCAGCCCTTGGAACGGCCAATTCGTTCTTACAGTAGACTGCATCACCTTGTCTGGCCCCTCAATATCCACCTTGACCTTGTCGTACACGCTGGGGAGGTATGTCGCCCCGTACTTTGCTCTCAGCGCCTCGTATGAAGCTCGATCGTAGTGCGTCCAGAATTCATCCTCGGTGTAGTATGCGTGAGCATAAAGCCACTTCTTGCCACCGCATGCTTGCACCTTTTGCTCCAACGCTCGGTTATGCCGGATCGCATCCCGTCGGTTCCCTTGAAGTGGACCCCAAATTCCGTAGTTGAGCAGGTCCGGTGCTCCGGGTTTGGAGAAATCCGAGTGTAGGCCGTGGCCCGAATCCGGCTCGTCTCGCTTGATGCGTAGAGGACAGATCCAAAGGGGGTAGATCTTGAATTCCTTGTCGAGCCAGCTTTGGAACTCTTGGACGCTTCGATATGGTACGCCAACGTCTTGAACCATGTAATAGTCAAAGAGATTGCTCTTGTGCCCAGCCGAGTACATGACGCGAGCTCGTAGTAGTGAATCCAGGACATATCGTGTGAGACGGTTGAAAGGGGTCAGAAAGTACTTGAAGGCATACTTGGCCACCCAGAAACCTCCACGATCATACCGGAAGAGATAATCCTTTATCGGAATGTAATCCGCAACAACCGTGACCATACCAAGTCGAAGACCATCTCGAACCGTTTCGACATGAAGATAGAACCATGGATCTTGTCGGCGGAAAAAGCGCATTGGTTTTGCGCTCACGGGGAGATCATCAACAAGTCGTCCAACACATACAACAGTCGTGTCCTTTGAGTAGACAATGCCATCGACATAGTCATTCTCGAGCTTTTTGCATTCCTCCCTGATCATCTTGACCGTCTCCGCAGGGCCTCTCGCAAGTCGATACTTGAGCTCGACATACTTTTTGGCCTCTTTGAGCTGCACCTCGAGCAGCGTGACAACACCAAGGGTTCCAAAGGCCGACGCAGCTCCCCAGAAGAGATCCTGCCTCTCTGTTTTTGAAGCATGCGTGATTGTCCCATCTGCGAGGACAATTTCAATCGAATTGACGGTGGCGTCAAACGCACCGTAGCGAAACGAGCTGCTCTCTCCAGAAGTACCAGAAAATCCTCCCCCAACGGTGATACCCGGAAACTCCATAACAACGAGCGGTACCAGCCCATGCTTCAGAGTCGCGTCGACGAGAGCATCCATCGGAACATTAGGCTCGACGAGGACCGTCTTGGAATCCGTCCTCACCTCCAGGACATGATTAAGACTGCTCGTGTCAACGGTATTGTCGACGCGGCGATTCGATTGACGCGTGCTGTTTGTCGATCCATGATATAATCGAAAAGGTTCCTGTCTTTTGTGAAAGTACTTGACTCGTTCAGCAACACCCTTTACGACGGCATCATGAGCGTCCATTGCAAAGCCGAGGTGTTGTCATGAGATGGGTCGTGAGTGAAGGATTTGTTTAATGTTGAAGGAAGTCAACAGAAGGTAAATGCCGACGTGAAAGAGTTTTAAACGATTAAACCGACCCGTTGATGAATTATCCGACTCATCCGAGAAATGTTGCGTCTAATTTGAATCATTGATGAGCTCATGTTAATCGGTGAAAAGCCGACCCAGCCAAGAAGATACGCCACGTCAAACACGTAAGCTTGGACACTTGACCCCATCGCCAACTACCCTACACACTCTCTTGCCGATCTCTTTTTAAAATTAATTGGTTCTTGGCCCTTTCATGCGTGATGTTTGTACTTGCACTGCCTTCTTCGGCGGTTACCAAGGATGTCGCTGACAAGGCTGTTGGGATGGTTACATGGTGCGAGAATTGCTTTGGGCTAAGTCCATCACCGCCTCACTCGGTTGCCTCCTCGAATGAAGGCCAATGACGATGAAGCAGTGGGAATAGATCGGCTTTCGGCTCGAGCTCACCTGACTTTCGTATAAACCAGGTTGAAGCATAAACGAGAAATATCCTCACTTCAATGCCAAGTTCGATTCAAGCATCTGATGGGCACTGCAGCATGCCACACGGGAAAAGTGAGACACCAGCACTCTGGATACAGAGATTCATTGGCCTGTTCTCCCGTAATAAACAAGGTAGAATAAGAACAACAAGACAGTAATTAAAGAGATCTAAAGCTTACCTATTGTCTTGTTTATCTCTTGATCCGTGTGCTTGCATCAATCAATAAACAACTTGTTTACCCAGGATCCAGTTATCGTCAACAAGCACAGTCCACTTGCACGGAGCTACCTGACCAAAGTCCTCAATGTCAGCACGATGCCTAGCCTAGGCGACAATGGCTTCCTATCGAGTCCCTGATAGGTCGACGAGTTCAAGTCCGTGAACATCGTGCAGCACCGTCTACCAAGTATATATAGCGATCACTGTCTAGCTGAGAATCATCCATTGTCGCCCGCAGCATCATCATGGGTGGTCGGGATACTTGGTGTGCCCTCTGTGGCGCTGTGACACGAGAGATCTGGTGGCAAGAGCAAGATGATGGAGAGGAGGATTGCTACGATCACGATGTCATCGCTGAGGAAGATACGCTGTGGCTGGGGGAATGCACCCTTGTGGCAACAAGGAATTCAGAACAGGGGAGCTCTGAGGATGAGAGGTAATACACTCCGTCCCTTGAGATCCTCCTACTTACGTTCCCCAGCTTTCATCTCATCCCGGCCACCTACTGGGACCATGGAGCCTTCGAGTTCGACGCTGAAGAAGAAGGAGGCATGAGATCAGCGTGAGTAAACCACATGCTTCTCACAAACCGTCCATCTAACAACCATCCAAGCTACGACGATGGCGGCGATCTAGCAGTTGCGTTCCCAGTGCACGACGCATGCCTCGAGCAGCTCCGCAGAGTCTTAGCCCCCAAGTCCATCGACCCAGGAATCCTCTACCAACTATTCAACAGATATTCCTCGCCGCCTTGTGGACCTCTAGATATTTCTTACGGGGGAGCCGAAAAGTATCATGAGCAATATTGGCCCTCCGCCCGAGGCGCCGAGCACATGGCCTTTTCCCCATGCTCGAGTCCTGAGCTTCAAGCCTGGTATCGGTCTCTGATCAAGCCGATCCCAGAGAACCAGGAAAAGCCGCCAGTCATCCGAGAATCTCTCAAGCCTGGAAAAGACCCTTTCGAAAAGCTACAGCCTGAAATTCTGCTCCATGTCATGAGCTACACGGACATGCCACATGCTTGGCCATGGAGAATGGCCTCTAGAGCCGTGGCTCGTCTCGAACTGCGAGACAGCTTCTGGAAGTTGAGATTCCAACAAGATTTGCCCTGGTTATACGACTTTCCTCGGATAGACAAAGATCTCGCGGACCACATCGACTGGGAGACATTGTACAAGAGAATGTGGAGGGCCGTTCTCAGACCTAGCCCTGAAAAGAATCTGGCGCTCGCGAATAGATATCGCATGTGGAACATTATCGAATGGGTCGCCGATGTCTATCTTGACTACAAGGAAGATGGGGATCAGGGACAGTCAAATGAGCCTGCATCCCTTGTTGACGCTGTGTCTACACCCATGGCGCCACCAACTTGTGCTGAGTTGGAGCAATCAATCCACAAGGAAACTCTTCTTCTCCGGGACTTCAACGAATTACCCACCGCTCAACCCAACATTGAAGTCGGCTGGACTCGGCTAGGTGAACTAAAAAGTATCGCAGTAGGACACATCCCATGGCTAGCCTCAAGATCCGTCAAGAAGAACAGAGTCGCCATACCAACCGATTGCTGGCTCAAAGGGATCGTCACCATAACTGAAAAGAACCCAGCCGACTACCCAAAGATTATTGGTCTCAAGTTTCTATTCCCGGATGGCGGAAACGTTCAGCTTGGCGAATCTGAGGGAGATGAGCGTGAAGAGCTTGCTCTGCCTGATCACTTCATCGTGGGATTCAAAGCGGTAGAGACGCTTACTGGGACTATTTCGAGGTTGGGGTTGGTTCAACAACCGGTTTGGAAGGTTCCTAACCGTAGACGTCTGCTGGGAGAGTAATTAGGAGTGCAGGCTTTGAACAGGACTTTCTCCGCTTGCTGGTAAAGACTTGAATCACTTTTACTGCAGATCTTGATGCTATTGAGGGCTTCGTTAGGTACTGCTTCTAGGCTGAGAGGACGGACATTCCCGTTTTTTACTTGCCTCTGCCGTCTTGGTCTTGGTGCAGCGGGAGCGCAAACACTTCACCACACTTCACCGACAGGGTATAAAGACCTTCATGAATACCGAACTGTTTATTAAAGTGTTCTATCAGAGAAAGCGCGGCTAAAATACAGCCAATGTTGGACAATGCAGTTACTAACGTCAGTCAACAAGGTGAGCACAATCAACACCCTCATGCATTGATCAACCCCAATTCCAGCAGCTTCCCTTTTCCATGACAAGCAACAAATTCCATCTCCCCTTGAACATTCGCGATGACTTCCTCTGTCCCATTAAAACAAATTGGCCAACTCCCCATATCTTACCAAAAAGCCAAACCGATGTTCCAGCTCGTCATTCAATGAAACGCATTCTCATCCCTCTTCTGAGGAATCTCATGTCGATTCATCTGACTCTCCTCCCTCCGTCTAGGCGTATCCCCAGGAGCAATATTAGTCTGATCAAGCGCATGACCAACCCAAGTGAACCTCAACCAACTCATAGGCTCCCTCGCCGCAAACGCAACACCCTGCTCCTTATCCTTGTAAAAAAGAGCAAGAAAGATCTGAATCGTGAAAACAGCCGCGTTTCCAGCGCAGTGGGATAGGTTTCCAAATCGATTGTCTTCGAAGCGTAGACCGAGACTTTCCATGACGTATTCGAAGCGCATCTTGGGCCAGCTGAAGCGTAGTTCAAGTTGCATGTCTCTCTGGACATCCCAGATTTTGATGTTTGGCTCCGCGAGCCAGCCCAGACCCAGGCGGCTGAGGGTGTTTTCAACAGGGCTCGAGTCGAAAGTGAGAAAGATGATCTCGCGGAGAACGTTGTGCTGAATCTCATCTCTTCGACGATTCATCTTTCGAAGACCCATGAACAGTCGGTACAGTCTGTATCCGAGCTCGCTCTCTTTGACCAACTTGGACTTTCCAAAGGCAAACATGTAGGGCTCGACGTGAAGCCAGTCGGACTTGCAGAGGTGACCCCAGTGACCCTTGTACTCTTCGACGATATAGTGAAGAGGCGTCATGAGCTTGAACCAAGAATGTCCACGATCACCAGGCATAGTCCAACGTCCCTTCTTATACATGACATTCCTCATATCGAGGTAAGCAACACCAGCTTCAGTGAGGGGGTTGTAGCGGTATCGCGTTCCATCAGCGTAGCGACCAATCTTTGTCTTGCAGAGGTGTTCAAAGTCGAGGGCAACCAGCACGTAATCAGTTGTCGGTCTCTTGTTGAATCGTGCATTGTTCCGGGGGTCGATGACTGGAAGGACATTGTCTAGATCTTCGGGGGCTTGGGCTCGGAGGTGGCCGCAGCGAAAGGGGGGGATGTGTGATTGGCTTTCTCCTGAGAAGAGGCCTTCCTGGTTGGACCAGGCAGGTTCCTGGGTGTTGGGCATGTTTTTGACTCGATAATGCAAGTCTCGATGTATTGGATAGTGTGTTGGATGTTTGTGCAAGCTTTGAGAGGCGATTTGTTGTCTGTAGGTTGTGTGTCCCAGTAACCAAGTCTGTAGATGTGCTTGCAAGTCGACGAAGGAAATAATCTTAGGCCTAATAGAAGTTTTCCTCGATGATTCAAAGTGAGCAAAAGACAAGCCGGATGATCCAAAGAGTATCAAGAAATCTCAAGCCCAATCAAGAAGAAGCCTACGACTTGAACGAAAACTATATCAAGATCAAAAGCAAAAAGCCAAAGAGTACAAGTTCAGATTCAACCAATTTATAGTCGCACTCTCGGAAGTGATTAAGAAATAGCCAAAAGGGGGGTCCGTGGGCTGCAGGCGACTTCGTCTGAACCTCACATTGTGAATAGCTGGATGAACAATGAAAAAAATATCAGACGGTGTTTGAATCACTGTTGATCTGGGCTTCTGATGAAGGGGTTAGGTTAGTTGGTTCGTTTGTATTGTGCATGATTGTTTGGTGGTTTGAGGTTTGCGACTGAAAGTGACTGTGATTCACTGTCGCTGGTTCAGACAATACTAATAATATCAGATACACACCGCTTAGGTAAACTCATCTCATCTCATCTCATCTAATCTTCAGCACATCCTCACATCATCACAGCCTTGGTTTGGCCGTAAGATACGTTCCCCCTAGCTTCAGCATGTCAACCGCCTCCTTGACCATCTCATCAACAATCTCCCCAGCAGGCTTAACACTCGTAATAGCTCCAGCAACCTGACCCATCAGATAAGGCAAGTCTACATCCGCTCCTTCATCAAGGTCATGCTCGAGAGGTACCACACCCTTATCGCAGAGCTTTCGTATCTCTTCAGGCTTGTCGTGCCACTTCTGGATATACTCATTCGTCTTCATCCTCAACGGTCTCCCAGATATCACAAGCGTCCTCTGAGTCTCATCAAAGCCACAAGAAACAACCTCGTTCTTATGCTCTTCACTGCATCCTGCCTCAACAGAGGCTACAAACCTCGTGCCAACCCAAACACCCGCCGCACCCTGCATCAGCGAGCTGGCCAGGCTACGTCCAGACGAAATGCCACCCGCTGCGAGCACCAGCGCAGGAAGTCCCTTGAGGAGAGGAGGGTGGTACTTGGCTGCCACGTCTGCGACAGCAGGGATAAGGACCGAGTTGGCAACGTCGCCTGTGTGACCGCCTCCCTCGCCGCCTTGAGCGCAGACCATGTCGACACCAAGCTCAAGCGCTTTCACCTAACAAGTTACGTTAGTGAACAGCAACCCCAAGTCCCTCTATCAAACTTACTGCATGCTTCGGATGTCCAACCATGTTCATTACCAAGATCCCCTTGTCATGAAGCCTCTCAATAACCTCCTTCGGCGGCACACCAACCGCACTAACAAACAGCTTGGCACCGCTCTCAATAGTAATATCAATAAGCTCATCCAACTTTCCACCCGTGTAATCATGGTTCGTCTTTCGCGCGTTTCCACCAATCTGAGGAAGCGCAAGGTCGACGCCAAACGGCAGGTCGGGTCGTGAAAAGTTGGCCTTCATCTCGGCGATGATCTCACGGAGCTGATCGGGTGTGTACATGAAGCCACCAATGACGCCGAGTCCTCCGGCGTTGGATACTGCGGCGGCGAGACGACCTCCTGATGTCCTGGCCATGCCGGCGAGGACGATGGGATGCTGGATTCCCAGCAGGGAGGTGAGAGGTGTTGTGATGGGGCCTGGTGTCGTCATGTTGAAGGTTGAATAAGCGACAGGCACTCAATATCAGCGGACCATCAAATAAGTCCAGGGAATTAAAAGTTCAGGTAACAACAAAGAAACAACGTCTTATTTACTGTCTCAGCCTCTCCCCAACCTCCGGAGTACAAGTAATACCCGGTTTGCGGGGATCCGGCTTTACCTTGATCAACCGGGGTTATATGCGGGGAGATCGGCTCAAGCCCGAGGCATTTCCGCATTAGGGAGCACTTGATTCACATGGTTAATGATCCAGGATGAGGATCATTGCCCAGAATCAACTCGAATCTGATATGAAAGACTGCTAAAGTCATATGAGGAACATCAAATGTTCAATGTTGCTGCATCTGCATTTGTCTTTCCCCTTCTCTTTGCCAGACAGACCCTACCATAACCGCCCAGGTTCCAATCCTTCTCAAGTTGGTATCATACATACTTTAAATCGTCGTGGTAAGAACCGCTGTGCGTTATTACCACGTTTCATTAGTCTTACAGACTCATCAGTAAACAGCGCTGGCTTCGCTCATATCAAAATCTCCTGACTCCACGCTGTTCCACCCCAGATGCATCACCCCCATGCCCTTCCATCACAAACTGATCCTCTTCTCATTGAAAATGTGGTAATCGCGCCGGAACGAAAGCCGGGTTCTCTGGCGATTTTGCACCTGCTGGTGCCTTCGGGCTCCTTGCTGCATCTTCCGCTCCGCGTGTCTTGGGCACATGAAGTTCATTGCTGACCTCCTCCATAGGCTCCTCAGAAACATTCTTACCGGGGTCGCCTTCATAGACCTCATCCTCTGCCACCTCGGGCTTTAGTTCAGGCACTGACTGTATCCCAGGACTTGTCCCTGAAAGGCCCATCTGAGCCGCAAGTTGTGCAGCAGCCTCTTTCTTTCTTGCCACTTCTTCATCTTCCTCTTCTCGCAGCATCTGCTCTTCTCGTTCCAGATCTTGCAGAGACGGAACATCATCAACATCAGAGCCAGCGAGAAAGGATGTGGATCGGCGAACCATCCGTAAAGAATCTCTCGACGCAACAGATACCAATGTCGTCCTTGAGACAGTTCTTGAACCAGCCAGTCCAATTGCCGGCCGTTTTCCCTTACCAATCGTTCTCGCGCTTCGACCGCTTCCACCACTTCGCCCACTACTCCTATCATCCTTCCTCACCATGTCATATGTCACTTCATCGTCAAGTGGAATCGCATCCTCTTCGCCTTCGCCATCACTCGGGAACAGATCCCCTCTTGACCGATAGGAATCCGATGTATCGCCCGACCCTGTCGTCCCGCTTCGTTTCCTAGTCGTAGGCAGATTTCTATGGTCGTGGTCTTCATCGGAGCCAAGCAACGGCTCTGCCTCGCCTTCTCCGTGTCTCTGTGGGTGGTCTTGCAGATCTGCCGCACTAGGTTTGTATCGCAGAGTACCGCCCATCTTCCAGGGCAGTTTGCTCAGGAACCCAATCGGTTGGGTACTGGGTATAACGGTCGGGTCGTCGTTCTCGCTAGGTTTCCGTCGTCCGCCTCGAGTACCGTAGCTCATGCCTCGCTTCCTCCGGGGTTGTTCCAAAGTTTCTCCAGTATTCCTTCGTTGGCTGCCGGTCCCTGCCAGCAGCCTCTCCCAGTCTTCATTTCCCCAAGTCCCAAACAAACTTCCGTTCTGTTCATCCTCGTACCAATCATCGTAAAAGTCGAAGCTGTATTCTGCCCTCCCTCGAGTGCGCTCTCGTTCCCTGCGCCTACGTAAGCGCTCCTCTGGGTCGCCAAGGCAGACTGCCGTGCATTGTTCAAACGAGTTTGCTAGCGACGACAAGCAAGGATTGATATAGTGATGCTGAAAAGACCAGATGCCGGCTGCAGCATTCTCGGTTACCGCTTCGGCGTCGTGGGTGATCTGGTTCCAGCGTTGGCGCAGGCGCGGATCCTCGAGGAATGCCATTGTCTAGATGATGAATATGACGTCGCAAACATCAGAAGCGCTAGGAGAGCAGAGTCGTTGATCCGGGGATCGAGATTCTAGAAAATAAAATGGAAACGACCAGCAAGAGGATTCAAGAGGGAGACATGATCGCAATAGCCGAGTCTGGCGCAATCTGTAGCAAAATACGCTGTAACGTGAGGTTGAAGCAGGATGGATGCGACAAGACAAGGGATCGAGGTTGACGGCTGCAAGACGGCTTACAGTGCGAGACGAGACAGCGGCTTGTTGGTGGCACGTGCAGCAAGGTGAGACGACTAACAGCTTGTTGGGTGGTTGGGTTTGATTTGAATGGTACCCAGATCTGGGCGTTTGCGTGGCTGGGGTTGAAGTACCGCTGATCAGATCCACTACGACTGTTGTGATCTTTATCTTGGGCTTCAAGGAATCCATCTTTACTTGGCTTCTGTTGGAATGTATTTGAAAGTCAGTCTCTTTAAAGGGTAACCGTGGTACGAAACAAAGTAAAGATTGCCGCCGAGACATCTTGTGACCCATGCAACTGTGGTGGTGGAACCATAAACATAACCGTTAAAACCATCGCAAGCCTCTACTCTCTCGAAATACGCATATTTGCCTGAACTCTTTCCAAGAGCTCTTCTTGGGTGGCACTCTCAGCCGGGCACAGATTTCTCTGTCTCGTGGTCAGTAATTGGAGCTGGGTGAAGCCAAACTTGACTCACCGCAGCAAGCCATCTTCGCAGCTCATCTCGCGTCCATGTAGTCGGGTCGCCTGTGGGATCCGGAGCAGGAAAGAGGCCTTGTCCGTTGTTTCCCATGATGACATATGCTGCTCCCATACAAACGGCGGCGCCAAAGGCTGAAGAATGTGAGTATTGATGTCGTCGACTTGGATACCCTGTAGACGAGGAACACTTACCAAGGACCATATTCTACATGACGGTTAGTACAGTGTAAGTAGTGGTAAAATGAAAGAAAGGCTAGAAGTTTGCAAGCAAATTCAGTGCCATACCTGGGATCTCATCATTTTATCGAGTCGAGTCGGCATTTTGGATGTGTTGTCGATAGTTAATCGTAGTATGTGTTGGTGTTGAGGGGAGGCGAATGGTTAAATGGAGAGGACACTTGAACACAGCAAGACTACCTAAAATTGTTAAAGGTATGATAGGAACAAGCTCAAAAATTTCAAGATTCGGACACCTTTAAAATGCCTATCAAACCAGGCAACCCAAGGCAATGAAAGGTGGCCATTCGTGACACCTGCCATGAAAGCTGGCAGCCTGCGCCACACCCTTCGACGATGACGCCTCCCTTGTCCAATATTCGACGCCACATTGGCTGGAGCTCTTTACTCTCAGTCGGGGCTCTGCTTTCCCGAAAACCGCAAGGTGGTCCGTGCGTATCGCCCATCGCTCCCCCCGCGAAAACCAACGCACAAAAATGAATTCCTCCAAAATCTAATCGAAACTCTCGCACATCCGAGCCTTTGACAATCTTCTTGTTCAAGAACGTCACATCGAACCACCGCCAAAATGCCTCAGGAGGTCGCTGATATCAAGAAGGTACGGGAGAGGAAGCACGGGGAATTGAATTGCTGAAATGCTGACTGGATTTTTCTACAGTTCATCGAGATCTGCCGTCGGAACGACGCTTCGTGTACGTCTTGACGATAAACCTTCCACACGAGAAGCCCCGAGAAACGAGACAGTCGATTCCTAACATTAAAACAGCCGCGCGGATCAAGAAGAGCAAGAAGACCAACAACGTCAAGTTCAAGGTCCGATGCCAGAAGCACCTCTACACCTTGGTGCTTAAGGACAACGACAAGGCCGAGAAGCTTAAGCAGAGCCTTCCCCCCAGTATGCGCCTTCTACTCTCACGAAGGGAGACCAATTGTACTAACGCAGCTTTGCAGCCCTCCAGCTCACCGACGTCTCCAAGAAGAGCAAGAAGTCTGCTTAAACAAGATGGTTTGAAAAGGGTTGGCTTTTGGGTGTGGGAGGATTCACATGCACGAATGGGCGTCTCGGGATACCTTGCATTTCATGTGCTCTGAAAGGAGGATACTCGGATAGAGTCCAAAAAGTAAAAAGATCGATTCGAGTCACGACGACCTGGTGTTTCAGCTGTGATTTTGGATCCTCTGCTAATTACAGGACACCTTGGACTTCATAACGCTGGACCTGGGCGCCTTCAATCTGGGTCAGAGTGGATAGGACGTCCTCTTTCACATTTTTGGAGAAGACGACCAATTCTTCCTTTTCGCCCTCTTCAACTTTCCATCCTCCCCAAACCTTTTGATTAGGGTTTGTGTTGTTGACCTCGATGTTGCGGTACAGCTCCTGCAGCTTCTCCTTTTGGGCCGAGTCGACGGAAATTCTCCAGATATTAAAGGAGCCCTGAACAAAGAGGTCGCCTCGCACTTCTTCTTCCTTGCCCGCAGCCTTCATATGGAAGAGCACGACACCATTAGGACCTTCAGCGATGTACTCGAGGAGACCACCCATGGCAGACTTGTTTACATCGCTCTGGATCCATTCTCCATGACCCTCAGGAGAGTCCCATGGTGCA
Source organism: Fusarium sp. NRRL 66088 (assembly GCA_013186415.1). Classification (NCBI taxonomy): domain Eukaryota; kingdom Fungi; phylum Ascomycota; class Sordariomycetes; order Hypocreales; family Nectriaceae; genus Fusarium; species Fusarium sp. NRRL 66088. Next base: position 18,160 of record JABCKD010000712.1, on the reverse strand, counting down.
GTGATGATAAGGTATGGCGGGTCAGACTTTTGAAGGTAAAAGTTGCTTGGGTTGGTGTATGGCTTTCCCTCGAGGAGATGGGGTTGGTTCTCGCGGATCCATTGAGCCTGGTCGTCCTGGCCTGCCTTAAGGACCTTGAGGAATTTGTCCTCGTCGTAGCCGCTCTTAAGTTGGATAAGGGCAAATTCGTTGACGGGCATGATGACTGACTTGGTGTAAATGAGTTGATACAAGAGAGTTACGACGATTCAAGAGGTGGTAGCTGGTTGTCAAAGGATGCGGCAATTAGGCATCCCCACTGACGTTGGCACAGGGGTATTCTGACTCTCGTCTCCATCATCAACCAACGTAAGATGATGATCAGGTTGCCGTGGCATTCGTAATCTCCAAGGCTTGTCGTTGACAACCCTTGACAAGAGCATCACCATCGTGGCTCATGATGTGGCGGATGACTTCGTACAGACCGTGGCTGAGACTCGGCCGAGTTGCACAGTGCTCCGTGTCATCCATGATACCCAACTCATTCATCCCCTGGATTACCCCCTTCCAAGTACTTGAAGAACGTCAGCGTGTTCCCATCTGGATCCTTGATGGCAAATTGTCGAAAGCCCCAGGGTTGATCCTGTATCTCATCTGCAAACTTGACATCATTCCGGGCTTTGAGAGAGTCGTGAAGCTGGTCGAGTTGCGTGGTGCCCAAGGCGATATATGCTGAACTTGGACTGGCAGAACGTCCGCTTGGCTTGAAGAAGTAGATGTTGGCAGCTGCTTTTTCACCAGCATAGATGGAGCAAAAGAAAAAGAGGCTTGGGTCACCATCCTCCGGCTTGGTGCTGGCAAGCGAGAAGCCAAGAGTGTCAACATAAAACTTGAGAGTCCTCGCTATGTCATCAGACTCAAACGTTGGAATGATCTTCCAAGCCGAAGCAATGGGTGCGGGCGTTCTAGACATTTTTCGTCTCGATGGCTTTGCTTCTCAAGCTTGAGGTGATGTGAAAGGAGGAGATGTTGGTGTCGTCCACTAAGAAGCCTCCAAGAACGAACGATACGGATACGGATACGTCAAGTTAGGTGCATGTACATCTGCAAGCTGCAGGTCGGCATTTTACTCTTGGTCGTCACATAAACTAGCTACGCCTCTTGTTACGACGTAATTGCCGGGCTTTTGGTAACTATTCGCCATTGATTGACGAAGATGATGGAGGCTCAGGTAGCCATCTTTTTTTGTTGTCTGTGCTGTGCTGCGGCTGCGGCTGGAGCTGAATAAGTAAGGACTAAATACAAGATTAATCCCCTGTAGACAACCCAACCAACCAGGACCTCCCTTGACAATCTGAGGAGCTGTCACACGCCCAGTTTGTCTCTCGTCCTATTACCCGTTGTCGTCCTCGATAGGAATTATCGTCATCGTCATTCATCACGCGCCCTCGAGTAATTTTTGTCCTATTTCTCAACATTTGGGCTCCCTCAAACTCCGGGACTCGCCGTTTTCCTTTGTTCGTAAACCCTGCACCGTCTGATCTGTTGCTGTGCTCCATATTGATTGCTGCTCCTTGCTTCTTTTCTTTGTTTTGCATTCCCCCCTCTCGGTTGGTGCATCCGGTCCCCTGGTGTACCCTACGAATCGACAAATCGCGGACGATCCCGTTAGAGTCGAGAAGCAACACCCCCCGGCATGTAAGTCCCTAAAGTAGCCTTGTTGGTGGTGGTGGGCTGGAGATGCCAGATAAAAACCCAAGCACATTATTCCCTAGACCGCCTTTTGGCGTCTTCCAATTGGCGGCCTATCATTACAACACACGACTGCACTGCACTTGATAGTGATTGTTGAGACGACCTCAACTCCTCTCACACAACTCGTCTGCCGCATCTACTGTACATGTACTAAATCAGTTTTATCCAGCCTCTTGCTACTACGTTAGCCTCCAGTCAGGTTCCGTCACTCTGTCTGAGCGTTGTAGCCGCCATCAAAAACCGCCTGCATCATCGGCCACACACATCCGGACCCTTACCTATTCCGGACGACGCCGTCACCATCTTGCTGCATCCACTTGTGTTTGACTGGGCTGGCAGCTCGTCTGACAAGTGTGCCAGAAGGCAGGTACAGTGATCCAGGTACAAGCTGAAAGTGCGGGGGGGACAAAGAGGTCTTTGTATTGACTGCTTTGCGCATCATACACACATATCCGCATCCGCATTCGCATCCATCACATCACCAGCATCACATCCATCGCATGGCACCCATGGGAATTGTCTAGGCCCTCCAACTAACGCTCGCTTCCTTCCCGTGACGCTACTTACGATTGGATCCAAATTACCCGTTCATTTGCGTCTTTGGCTTGCATTTGTTGGGGGGTGCGAGTCCGTTACTGCCCGTACCGTATCCGAATTCGAGGCCTCTCTCTCCCGTCCCGTCCTTTAACTCGAAAGCTTTGAGCTTCCCATTTCAATCTCATCCCATATTATTACACCCCCGCTCTAGACTCTTTTCCCACCACCCCTGAAGCGAAACAACCTAAATAATCAAACAACAAACGCGCGACAACCTCTAATTACCTGACCATTTTCAACTCTGATCCTTACTCTTGTCGTTCCTCATCTTTCGATATTGACGCCATCTTTTGTCTGTCTATCTAACAAACCGCACTCTCGGCGTCGCAACATCCCTCGCACAGACTTTGGCGACAAGGTACACACCCACCACGCTGACCTTGTTGGCGTTTGCGATTCGACACCAGGATCTGGGAAACACGCGCCATCTCTCTCAATTGAACGTTGAGATGCCCTCGGTCATGATCAACGGACACAACGGGAGCCATTCCGCTCCCAATGGCTCCGACTCGGGTTCCGAATTCTCAGGTGATTCTAGCAATGGCTCTGCAGGCGCCGTTCGCCGTAGGTTGGACCGCAAGATGTCTAGCCCCATGGCACCTCCTTTCATGGTTTCGGCCCCAGGAAAGGTGATTGTTTTTGGCGAGCACTCTGTCGTCCATGGCAAGGTATGATGCTCACCCCTTACAACGTCAATTGCATGCATGCTCACGTTGCCATTGGTTCATAGGCCGCCATCGCTGCAGCCATCTCGTTGCGATCATACCTTCACGTCACCACCTTGTCCAAGTCGAAGCGCACCGTTTCTCTACGATTCCCAGATATCGATCTGGTTCATACCTGGAACATTGACGAACTGCCATGGCAGGCGTTCCAGCAACCGTCAAAGAAGAAGTCATACTACTCTCTCGTCACCGAACTCGACCCCGATCTCGTCGCCGCACTTCAGCCACATATTAACGTCGTCTCCCCCGATCGTCCAGAAGAAATCCGCCGAGTACACCGCAGTTCAGCATCTGCATTCCTCTACCTTTTCCTTTCGCTAGGATGGCCTTCTTTCCCTGGCTGTCTTTATACTCTACGATCGACAATACCAATTGGTGCTGGCCTGGGTAGCAGCGCATCCATCTCCGTCTGCCTCTCGGCCGCGCTTCTTCTACAACTACGCACCTTGTCCGGACCTCACCCAGATCAACCCCCAGATGAGGCCCGACTTCAGGTGGAGAGAATCAACCGATGGGCCTTTGTGTCGGAAATGTGTATCCACGGGAACCCCTCGGGCGTGGATAACACTGTAGCCACACAGGGCAAAGCTGTGGTCTTTCAGCGTACCGATTACTCCAAGCCCCCGTCTGTTAGGCCACTCTGGGATTTCCCTGAGCTGCCTCTTTTACTGGTTGACACCCGACAAGCGAAGTCGACTGCGCACGAGGTGGGCAAGGTAGCAAAGCTTAAGCAAGCTCATCCCAAGCTTGTTGGAACTATCCTGGATGCCATGGATAGAGTTACGAATACGGCTGCCGACCTGATTGAGGACATCCACTTTGATAATGAGTCAGAGGAATGCCTCACCAAGGTTGGTGAGCTGATGACCATCAACCATGGTCTTCTTGTGTCATTGGGCGTCTCTCACCCTCGTCTGGAGCGAGTACGAGAACTTGTGGATCACGAGGGTATCGGTTGGACCAAGCTTACCGGTGCCGGCGGTGGTGGTTGTTCTATTACACTCCTCCGACCCGACGCGCCTGCAGAGAAGTTGCATAAGTTGGAAGAGCAGCTTGAGGATGAGAATTACGCCAAGTTTGAGACCACTCTCGGTGGTGATGGCGTTGGTGTGCTGTGGCCTGCCGTTCTCAAGAATGGCACAGTGGAGGATGATGAAGGTGGTATGGAGATTGACCTGGAGAAATTCCTCAACGCCGAGGGTACTGAAGGAGTTGAAAAGCTTGTAGGTGTCCACGGCGATACCGGAGAACGAGAGGGATGGAAGTTCTGGCGTGTCGAGAGCCGGTGAAACACACTCCCTTGATACCATGAGACAGGGCGTCTTTTTTATCTCTCACCTTAACCTCAAAGAGTTTTTGTCAACTCTATGTACTATATGGCTTACGAGCCAGGTGACGTCCGTCATGAATTGGGAAGAAAAATCTAGAAGAAAGCGAGTTGGTAGGGTAGGGACGCGCTTGGCTTGGGAGTTATAGGTTGGCTCTGGGGGTGGGTTCATATATATGTTATAATTCAGTAATGCGAAATGCTCTTCTATTTCATCGCCTGCTGCTATTGCCATTGGATCTTGCTGCTGTCCTTGTGAGACCTATCTCCTACTTCCATGCTTCATCACCACATAATATCATAACTATACAAAACACGACTAAACTACTCCTCCGTCTTCTCGCCTCCGTTCTTTAGCAGCGTCACTCGATACTTCCAGTAACCCTCTCGAACAGGATCCCACTTCTCACCCAACCGTCTCAAACACAACTCGGCCTTGTCCTTGTCGCCCTCCTCATCATATAGCTTGGCTAGGAAATCCAAAGCGTGAGAGCTACGCACCTCTTCGGCATCTTCACCTAGGCTACTAACAAAGCCCTCTGCAAACTCCTTGACAGACGTCAAAGGCCGGGCACCCTTGGCTAGGACGCCAAAGAGGTAGTTCCAAGGAGATTGGTTCTGTGGTGCGAGACTAATCTTTTCCTTGGCGTAGTTGACCTCCCTGTCGATAGTCTCTGCCGGAACACGCGGGTCTGCTTCAGTAGGCCCAGAGCTGGATGTCGAAGCTGTAGGGTCTGAAAAGACGATGTAGAAGCGATGCGACCAGGCAGAGTTGTTGCGTACATCCTCTTCAATGTGGTTCTGCGTCGAGAGGAGCTCGCTCATGGTCCACATTGACAACTTACCCACGAGATACTGTCGATAAGACCAAACGTGATAGTTCTTGGCATCCTCATCTAGCATGGTAGTGATGAATTGCGTCTCAGAACGAGCAAGCTTGCGAATAGTTGCGTCATCCTCTTCGATGAGGGGGTAGTAGTAGTCCATGAGCGACTGGCGATGATTCCAGATCTGGTAGTTCTTGAGGTTTGAAAGAGCCACCTCGTTAAGCCACTTAATCTCATCGGGGATGCTGAGCTTGAGTACTGAGATGATCTTGAAGCGGAAGAGCCAGACGGTGTAGTGTGCTGGGTTCATCGAGATGACGTGCTCGGTTAGACGGAGGGTTCGAGGTGAACACTCGTCCGAGGCCATGACGGCGCGGAGGTACGAGACGGCTAAGAAGCTTTCAGTCAGCTTTGTAGTTTTTAAGTCTAGCTGTGTTCTTGAGACGTACCCTCAGCATAGTCGTCAGGATAGGCGATCTGAGCCAGGGCATCCTCAGGCTCATCCTGAGGAATGGGAATAACATCATCCCACTCTGGATCCTGGGCAAGAGCACCAGTAATCTCCCCGTAGAGATCCCTCTTAAGAGCAGCCATAGCCTTTCTCCTCGTCTTTTCCTTTGCAACCTCTTCCTCGGAAACCTCTCCACCAGCAATCTCCCTCTTCCTCAAAAACTGCCGATGCTGAATCTGCAAGCTCGTAAGCTTGGCGTGCTTGAGCCCCCTCTGCTCAAGCTCGTCAGGAGAATAAGTTCCAATGTCCCTCCCGGAGCGGTCCTTTCCCCAGGCGTAGTCTCGCGGAAGGCGACGGATGGGTAGGCCTTCCTTCGTGACAAACTTCCAGAAGTCGCGCTCGGAGCGGTTCGATAGGGGAACGCGGCGGTTTGCGACGGGGAGGATGAGGTTGGTGTGTGTAAAGGTCTTTTTCTCGGCGGGTGAGAGCGAGGCGAGGCCGACTTGCTGACGGCGCTTCTCGATGGGGTTTGTTTGGAAGAAGCGTTGCTCGGTGCGTTGAGAGATGGTGTCTGGAGGAGGTTCTGGGGTGGCTGCTATATGTCAGCCGTTTGAATGTTTGTCATGTGTAAAGAAAGCAAACCTTTGGGCTCGGGCTTGGAGCTGCCTTTTGTCTTGGGTGGCATGGTTCAGGTTGGACGAGTTGGAGAGGAGGGTTCGGGGATGGTTTGATGGTGGGGTTGAGCACATGCCCAGGCAGGCAGGCAGGCTATTTTTTTGGGCTGGAGATGGGACAAGGCAAGGCCCAGGATGTTTGTTACCCCGCCAAAAGGTGAAGCTATTGTTCTACAACGCCATGTTTAGAGAACAATATTAAGAGAATATCATGTTGGTTAGGAAGCACGGTTCATATGTAGGTAGGCACGATAAGTAAGGGGTTGTCAAGGTTGTGTTGTGTTGTGTTGGTGGCTAGTCTATCTAGCTGAAGCTGATTCCTCTCATCATGTCGTAAACTTGGTGCTTCAAATTCATAACCTCAATGAAGCTGTTTCCTCCCTTCGACTCGGGTATCTTATAATGGCATTGCTGTTCCAGCTGCTTCTTCAGCTTAAGCCCCCTTGACCTTGGGCTTCCTCGACACATTAGCCTTGGCCGAATCCTCGTTCAAAACGCCCTTCGTCTTGATAGCCTTTTGGCCCGCAGCCTGTGTCTTGCTCATGACACCCGCAGCACCAGTAGTCGAAAAGATCCTAGCAGCAGCGGCGAGCGCCGTCTCTTTCGATGTCTGTCCCTCATCCCGCGGCCATCCCTACAAGGCGCGAAAGTTCTGCGACATGATCAACCACTTCTTGATACCCTTGGGCGGGTTCTTGACCATGGCCTCCCAGTTGGGCACCAGGACAAACGTCTCGTGAAACATCTTTTGCGGCGCCTCTCTGCCCTTGCCGTATTGCACTTTGCCCATGACGTTGACGAGAATGCTCATGCGACCGCCGTTCTTCTCCACCTTGGTGCCGTCGTAGACGTTCTCGGGGGCGCCCATGCCGAAGGATGGGTTGACGACGTGCGCGTCGAAGGATTCGAGCTCGTAGACTGCGCCCTGGCCTTGGGCCTCGAGGAGCTTGGAGTAGTCGGCGGGAGCGGAGAGGACGGCCCCATTAATCGAGATGTCGGCGGGGATGGGGTATCGAGAGGAAGAGTTGATGTAGAAGGGGAGAAGGGCGCTCTGCTTGTTGACAGCTTGGTAGTAGTTGGTGACAAAGACCTCGGCAGCTGGAGATGTTAGCCTTGGACGTCGTGAATGCTGAAGTTGATGCCTACCTTCGCTGGCGACTCGCACCTGAGTATCCTCGTCTGGGAGAGTCATGATGAAGTCTGTATGTAAAGCAACAATATTAAAAGGTTCTCTGATCGACGAGAGAGAATTATTGCCGTTGTTGTTCGAGTTTGGGAGTTTGGCGCAAAACAGAAAACAGAAAGCTTGAGAAGCTCTTCTGCCTGCGATGGAAGAAGAGGCACAGTTATCGGTTAGCTCAATCCACACTGTACCCTCACGCCGCTTATCGGCCGAATTTTGGAGCTTCAGGTGACGCGATGCAGCCCTTCATCCCACTTTGTCAGAGGGAAGCCGTTTCAATTGACGGCTTAAGAGAAGTCATGAGGGCATTTCGACTTGAATCTCTGCGCGGCCTGCGCCAGGTCCAATCGAGGTTTCCTCGTCAATCCAGCTGGGTATGTCCAGGATGTCGAGTGTATCAGTCTCAGCATCGATGGAGCTCGGATAGCTCGTCGAAAGAGAAGCCGTATTATATCACAACGCCCATCTTTTACGTCAATGCTGGTATGTTGGAGTCTACAGTGATTAAGAGCCTTGCTCATGTTGTATCTAGCACCCCACATTGGTCATCTCTATACTATGGTCCTGGCCGACGTCCTCAAGCGATGGCAGCAGATCAACGGCAAGGAAGCCCTCCTCTGTACTGGCACCGACGAGCACGGCATGAAAATTCAGCAGGCAGCCGCAAAAGAGGGAATGCCACCGAAGGAATTCTGCGATAACAACGCTAGCAAGTTCAAGGATCTCGCTGAAGTTGCCAATATCTCTCACGACTTCTTTATCCGAACTACCGATGAGGATCACAAGGCTGTCGTGGAGCAGTTCTGGCTACTTCTCAAGACTCGTGCTCCTGAAGGTCTGGGATTGTACAAGGGACAGCATGAGGGCTGGTACTGTGTCAGTGACGAGTGCTTCTATCCCGAAGATCTCGTCCAGCCGAGTGTCGTACCGCAGACAGGACGCAAGATCATGGCCAGCATCGAGACGGGTAACGAGGTCGAATGGGTTACAGAAGATACATGGTTCTTCCCTCTGTCCAAGTACAAGGAGAAACTTCTCAAGTTCTACGACGAGAACCCCAACTGGATCCAGCCAGCTCACCGGATGAACGAAGTGAGGAATTGGGTTGAGCATCACCTCGAGGATCTCTCCATCACCCGCCCAGCGTCAAGACTTAGCTGGGGAATCAAGGATCCTGAAGACCCCTCTAACACCATCTACGTCTGGGTGGACGCCCTCATCAACTACATCACCAAAGCTGGCTTCGGCTCCAAGTGGCAGGTTGACAGTGCCGACAAGGGTATCTGGCCAGCAGACGTACAAGTCGTGGGCAAGGACATTATCCGCTTCCACGCCGTCTACTGGCCCGCGCTTCTCATGGCTGTAGGTCTTCCCCTGCCGAAGAAGATTGTCTGCCACAACCACTGGACTATGTCAAACCGTAAGATGTCCAAGTCGCTCGGCAACGTCGTCAACCCCTTCTTCGCTGTTCAGCGATGGAACTTGGATCCTCTGCGATACTTTCTCATGCGCAACGGTAGCTTCAAGGGTGACATGAGCTACGCAAACGATTTCATCATTGTTGCGTACGAGAAGGAGCTCCAAGCCAACATTGGAAACCTCTTCAACCGTATCTCTCGGAACAAGACGGGTAGATGGTCGACTCTTGAAGCTACAGAATTTGCTCGAGAGGGCAAGTATAATGAAATTGCTGGGCTGGCTACTCAGGGGTCTGATTTGATGAGTCTCGAGTCGACTTTGGAGACTGCACCTACAAAGATTCGCAACGAGATGGATGATATCAACTTGAGTGGTGCTCTCCGGGAGATTTTTGAGCTTCTTCGAGAAGTGAGTGTTTGTAAAACTGTATTGAATTTGTCAGGTGCTAACGTTTGATAGACCAACCGATTCATCTCTGATAATGCCCCTTGGCACATGGTCAAGGATACAAGCCCAGAAGCTCGAGTTCGCCTCAACTGGGTCATCTACCAATCTGCCGAAGCCCTACGCATCGCTGGTATTCTGCTCCAGCCCGTCATGCCAACCAAGGCAAGCGAGTTACTCGACGGTCTTGGTGTCAAGCCAGAGAGGCGCACCGTCGAGTTTGCGGCAAAGGGCGCTGATCTTGAGTACGGCGTTGCACCTCTTCAGCCCCAAAAGCTTGGCGATAGCGGCAAGAAGATTGACCCCAAGCCTAATGCATGGGCCTCGCTTTTCCCTCCAGTATCAGGCATCGAATTGCCAGACTATGAGGCCGTGACGGGACAGGCTGCACCGACAAAGGGTGGCAAGACCAAGAATCGCTTGAGCCGAGTAGCTGCGTCTTTGGCTGAAGAAGCTCGACAGACACCAGGCAACTAACGAGTTACGAAAATGATTGGATGCAGTGCGAATGTGTATGAGAATAGATGTATAAAACGTGTAGTCTACAATACTGTAAAATAACATACCCAATTCCTCACTTGGTGGTTCTCGCTGTGTGGTGTTTGCCCCATCCATGAAATTTTTCTCCAATCGAGTTTAAACAGCTCACGACGAACCTACAACTCACGACCCAAGTCTACGCAAAAAATGAGAATAAACCAAAACATAGGAAAGTCAATGCCCTCTATTATTTGAGCAGTGACTAATTCCTTGCAGCCATCTCGACTCCAGGGGTCTTGCTGGTCCCATACGAGTCACACCACGTGAGGCAATACCACGCATGGATGCAAGATCCTGTGAGCTTCCCATGACCCAGAGACGTTACAGGGCTGACGCGGGCAAGGACATTCAAGAGGCTACAGCCTCGGAGCCCATGACGTTGGAGGAAGAGTATGAGAACCAGCAGTCGTGGCGCACATCTTCAGACAAGCTCACCTTTATCGTGTGCGCACCGCTCGAAGAGGCTACATCTATCGTCAAAGCTGGAACAGAGGATGCGGATGAACTCATGAGAGGCGACATTAACTTTTTCCTCCACACCTACGAAGCTACCGAAGAAGAAGAATCCCTCGCCCAAGCTCAAAACTGGCTCACGGGCGAAGTAGACGTGATGATAGCCTCCCCCTCACACCGCGGGCGGGGCATCGGTCGAGCCGCAGTACAAGCCCTCCTCACGTACCTCCGCAGACACATGAGTGAAATGCTAGCAGAGTACGGAGGTGGTCAGCTCAAGGGTCTGATGGTCAAGATCAAGGAGGGCAACGCGGGGAGTAGGGCGCTTTTTGACAAGATGGGGTTTGTGCAGAGGGGCGGGGTTAATTATTTTGGAGAGGTTGTTATGGCGAAGGGGTGGGATGATGGAGAGGAGGAGGAGGAGAGGGAGTATGAGGAGCTGGGGTATGAGGGTATCGTGGAATAGACCAGGTTTCATTTCTAGATAGATAGCTTTCAAGGACCGGAAATGGGCATCTCCGAGGCTGTCTTTCGTTATCAACTCCATCATGCCTTATCTCCTCCCATCCTCGGCCCCATCACCAACCCCCACTCTTGACTCTTGACTCTTTAACCCACAGACATCATGGGCGAAGAAGTTTCTCAATCTGGAAGCTTTTTCGAGACCGGCACCCATCTCCGCGAAGCCCGGTCCTTGGCAATCCCATCTCATTCGTCTAAGCGGACGTAACACGGCGTTCTCAAGGCGGGGTTGGGAAGCTTTTGAGCTAGGATCGATCTTTTTGTATGGAGCTCAACATGCGATTGGGATATCACACACCAACCGGTCAGACTCTCTCCGCATGCCCTTTTGGCATTGGTCACTGCTGATCGAAGAAGGGTTGTGAGTGATTTTACAAAAGATAACCATTAGTCAGTGTTTTCTTTTTGGGTTGGAGCTAGGGAGTAAGGTTGTGTCCAAGCATAAATATCTAGCTCATCTTCCCCATCCTCCGGTCCATCGGCTGGTGTTTCTATGTGGCCGATGCTCCGAAGCTTGTGATACTCTCTCATCTTCACTCTCATCATGTATTCCAAGGTTCTTCCTCTTGGATTGCTTTTTGGCACTGCTGCTGCCGAGACCATCCACGGTGTCGTCGTCTTTAGTCGTCATGGAGATCGTATGTTTCCCCTCCATCTCTTACACAAAAACAAAAAAAAAAAAAACACTAACAATTCATAGGAACCACCAAGTGGTATGGCGCTCAATCCCTAACTCCCCTCGGCGCAGAGCAAAATTTCCAAGTAGGCAGCGACTATCGAAGTCGCTACCTCTCATCCGAGTCGACGTATCAGATCCTCGGCATCTCAGAGGATGAATACAAGCCTGCGCAAATCTTTGCCAGTGCTCCTGATCAGGGCATCCTCATGAACACTGCCACTGCATTTTTGCAAGGCCTTTACCCTCCTCTGGCTGATCTTGATCCCAAGATTGCTTCGCAGACTCTCAACAATGGATCTCAGAGTCAGGCACCTCTTGATGGGTATCAGTATGTTCGACTGCACTCCATCAGCGACAATTCGCCTGATACCATCTGGATCAAGGGTGACGACGCATGTCCCAAGTATGTCAAGGCCTCCAAGTCCTTTATGGACAGTGAGGTATTTGCCCAGCGCACGGAGGACACCAAGGAGTTTTACGAGGGTTTCTACGATGTTCTCTCGGATGGAGTGTATAACCTCAAGCCTGAGAACATGACGTACAAGAACGCCTACAACATCTTTGATCTCGTCAACGTTGCACGCATTCACAACGCTACTTCTCCTGCTCGCAATGTTTCAGACGAGGACCTTTTCCAGCTTCGAACCCTCGCCGACTCTGCAGAGCTTGGTCAGAACTGGAACGCCTCTGACATGGCTCGAGCCATCGGTGCCGAGACTCTCTCGGGTGCTATCCTCGCTCAGCTCAACGAAACCGTCACCTCTGAAGGAAAGCTCAAGTTTTCACTCTTTGCCGGTAGCTACGATACCTTCCTCGCCTTCTTCGGTCTAGCTGGTCTTCTGGACGAAGACCCTGCATTCCACGGCCTTCCCGACTACGCCTCCACCATGGCCTTTGAGCTCTTTACCGAATCCGACTCCGAATCCTTCCCATCGGACGCTGAGAAGGACCTCCGAGTGCGCTGGCTCTTCCGCAACAGTACCTTTGGCGAACTCGAGACCTTCCCCCTCTTCGGCACAGACGATGATTCCCTCCCTTGGCCAAAGTTTGTCAGCGAGATGGAAGAGCGCGCCATCACCGACGTGGGAGATTGGTGCACCAAGTGTGGAGCAAAGGAAGATTTCTGCGCAGCCTACGAAGATGACGACGATGAATCCGCCGAGACTGAGGATGAAAAGACTGGAAGCAAGGGTGGCATGTCTAATGCCGTCGCTGGTGTCATTGGCGCCATGGTTACACTCGGTGTTGTAGCTATCGTTGGAGGTATCGCTTTCATGCTCATGAGACGGAAGAAGGGTGCTGCTCCTCATGAGAAGAGCAGCGTCAGGAGTGGAAGCACTGATGAGAATGCCGCCAAAGTTTGAAGTGTAAAATTGTGTGTTTAATGAATCATGAGGAACGGCAAGATTGTATGAGAAGGAATAAGCGTTGTTTATCTGTATCATCTGTAATTGAATAACTATTCCTTAATACACCTCCCACTTGAAAATTGGTATTTGTTTCTTCCATGAAAGTCCTTCTGTCAGTATCTTATAGTAGGCCTATCTCGTTGTGTTACTACGCTGGCAACACTAGCCTGGGCATTCACGACCAGTTGAAGCCCCAGTTGAGACAAGATATAACAAAAGCAATTAAAATTTAAATCAGAAGCAGGCCTGCCGATCAACAACTGTAGAACGTGGAGTGAACAATAGTTCGGTAAAGACTGTATTAAATAGTACCTTGGCATCACCAACATGATCCTACAACTCCAACACATTCGAAATACATAATCATACACTCATAACGAGCCCTCATATAACCCAATCCTCATCAAGATCCCTAATACTTCTCCAGACCAGCCGTCTGCTGCCTCGCCTTGTCAACAATAGCCAAAGCCCCCCTCAATCTCTCAATCTCACTTCCCAGCACGCTCCGCCTCTCAGTAACCCTCTCGTCCTCTCTGCACAGAATATCCAGCTCCTCATCGTTTAGTCCGAGGATCCAGTCCTTGTTAAGGCCCTTGATCGGGCCATTCTCGTTGTGGACAAAGTCTTCAACAATTCTGCGAGTCATGTGTTCAATGAAGGCGTCCAAAGAGATCTGAATGAATCCAGTTAGAAAACATATCTCATCAAGAAGAAAAATATGACAGTCATACCTTGTAGTACACCTTCAAGACATCGTGGACATCATGAATCATGTTCTTCTCGAGGCTTGGGTGTGCAAGCTGAAAGTAGTTGACAAACGCCGAAAGATGCACAACACGACTCAGATCGGATATCTCAGCAGCCCGCATAGCCTTGAAGAACCTCAGTTGCCGCCACCCAAGAACCTGCTCGCCGAACTTGGGGTCCGTAGTGAGGAGTCTCTTGCACTTGGCCTCGTTACTGCATGCATGCTGGCGTTGGGCCTGAGCCGCCTCATAGGTCTCGTTTAAGAACCTCGTTAGAACACCCTCAAGTTCCGTTCGAAGTATGTTTGGCTCAGTATGTGAAGGGATGATGAAGTCTAGGATGGATGCGCAGCAGCGCTGAATCGTCTCGCCCACGAGATGTAGATGCTGTTGCGTGATCTGTTCCCACTTCTCGACCTGCATCTGGTACATGTTTCGATACACAATCGGGTTGACGATTCCTGGCAGTTGAGCAGCCTGGTGTTTCGCAAGCTGCTCTTCAATGGTTTCCATGAGGTCTTCCGAGTCCTCGACGGAAGAACAATTGGGATACCTCTTGTCGACGCTGGGAGACACCTCGGAAACCACGTACAAGGCCGACGATAGCTTCGGCTTTTGACCTAGAGCCTCAGCTATCTTGGCAAAAGGATCAACACCGTCGTCCTCGAAATCCCACTTGCCTCCATTGACTCGGAGAAAGTCACCAAGCCCTTGGTTAAGTTCGGCGACCTCCAAGAGGAGTGGTGTGACACCCTCCGGCAGCTCTTCAGGGTGCTCTAGTGCCGAGCGAGCCAACTCCTCAAACTTCTTGACCGTGTTCGAAGCGTACTGTCGCTTAGCAAAGTTGGTGTCCCGAGGCTCCCCTAAACCTTGCTTTTCCTCAAGCTTCTGGTTCAGGGTTGACTCGATTTCAGCACACAGCTCAGGGAAGCAGTCTCGGATCTTGGAGCTGAGAACATGTCCAAGGTACGTCTTCAAAGAGGTAGAGCCCAGGCGGTTCTGGGGAGCCCTGTTCCAAGGGGCTGTGCTGAATAGACTCTCCTCAGCTGCCTTGAGGTCAAAAGAGTCACCATCCTTGCCAGCACGGTTTCGAACAAGAAACCAGCCTTTGCGAAGATGACCAGAATCACTCAAAGAGTCATTGGTGGCAATATCAACGATCTAAGTCCCGTTAGACCACTCACGCAATCTCTTCGGGGGAAGCATACCTCTTTCGCCGCGTCAGGTTCATTCTGAATCATGTCACATTTGGTAAAGACTCCCACAAGACGTTCTTGGTCAGACACATATTTAGAAGCCAGGGTGAAAGCATCCTGACGATCAAAGTGTGTCGGTGCATCCAAAACACAACTATCTCTGTCAGTCTTGTCCAAGTTCAAAGGTTGGATTGACCTACATGACAATGTTGTCAGGGTTCTTCATGTACTCTATGATCATGGCTTCGACCTGGAACGGATCCTGTTCGTTGACCTTGGTAGAGTTCTTGAAAGTTCCGGGAAGGTCGAGAATGCTGAAGTAGGAGCGGTTTGGCCCAGACAGCTCAATCTTGAAAACTTCAGAGGCAAAGTTCTTGGCGCCTCGACCTGTTCCCGGAGAGATCCCCATGCGATCCGAGACCTGCTGGTGTTAGATATTTTTCGACAAGATTAAGACATGAACATACTTCATCAATTGTCTTGACAAAGTCATCCTTGGTCAGAGTATTGCCTTGATGCGAGTAGCTGCTGATATCTTCAGAAGCCGGTTCCATGCCAGAAACGTTCACATCAGGCGGTCCAATGCTGATGCGGAACGAGTCTTTGCTACCAGGTCCTGTACGTCTAGAAACGATGCGAGTTGGCCAGCGGGTGCAGCAGCCACTGTTGACTGGGAAGGGGATGCCAGTCAAACTCTGCAAGAGTGACGACTTGCCAGATGACTGGCCACCGACAATGACGAGCTGTACCTTGTTAGTAGAGGACTCATCAGATCAAAAGACTCGGACATACCTGGGGAGCTCTAAGACCCCGAGACCCAAAAGACTGCAACTTGTCGATGGCGTCAAACAAGATCCTATTATGCGGATTGTCGAACGGGTCCTCGGGCATGATCTCAACATCAACAGCCTTCCCAGCCTCGGTCGGAGTTTCCTCAGTAACACCCATCTTGGGAAAGGTCTTCTGAGCTGCAAGAGTCTGAGCACCCCGCCAGAAACTACCCTCTTCATCCGAGTCAACTTCGACGTCAACCCTTCCAGGGGTAGACGGACTCGGAGATCTCACAGAGTTCCCAGACATGTCCCAGACGCCAGAGTCGGCGGGGGACTTGCCCAGGAGGTGTTCGCTGTCCTTGGGATCGAGGTTGTTGGGAGACTTGGATGCCGTTTGAGGCGGAGTTTGGGGGACTTGAGAGGGTGTATCAACTGGACCAGCCATGATGATGGATGAATGGAAGGCAATGAAAAATAAAAGGGGGTGGAGAAAGGCAAGGAAATAAGAGAAAACTGGGTTACAAAAGAGATTGAGATTGAGATGTTTAGTTTTGGAGTGATCAAAGGTTGGATTTGTTCTACGTTTTATGTCTTTTCGCCATGGCGGTTCTCTCACCAAGACAACCCCCAAGACTCAACTGAGTGCTGCCAACAGCGGTCTATTCCCGCGATGCATTACCATCAGCTTATCCTGCAACTAGGCGCCCGTTGTTGGTTCTGTAAAGAACGGAATCGCGGAATCAACTGAAGTTGAAACGACGCTATCACGATCAGGGTGCTATCCCTCAAAAACTTCAAGGGTCAGATCAAGCCCTCTATGGCAATAGACACAGTAAAAGCCTTGTTCGAGAAGACATTGCAACTCTGTGTTGGTAACAGATCTAGCTGAGGTGCGGCCTGAAACCCGACCAAGGCGAAGTAAAAGAATTGAAACAAAAATAGGACTCGGCAAAGTTAAAGTTAAGGTCGCTTCAAAGAGACCTGCATTAATTGAAACCAAGAAGAGCAAAGCCCATTGGGGAGCTGAAGAAACCGTGTTGGTTGTGTCTGCAGGGGGTTATTTGTCGATCAGACAATTGATGCAGACGAAAACGGAAGCTCTCTCCTTCCCTTGATATCGTATTCTTCTAGTGGTGGGTCAAAGTTGTGCCGATCTGACGTTTTACTTGTGTGAGATTGTATGCAGTTGTTTGTATCGGCAAGTGAGTCATTGCCAAACACGAGAGGAATGTATCTAGATCAGCACAACGAAGCATATAATCCTCTTAAGCGCTTGACACAAAAAGGTGTCGATACCAGAGATACGTAGTAAGACAACTTACCTCAAACTGGGCCGCTGTCTTGGTCTCTCTCCCTTGTCTTTGAGCCAAGATATATCACAACCAACAACCAACACCGGGCGGCTACCTCACAACCAATCACACACCATGGCACCCTCTGTCGAGCAACTCCTGAAAGATTACGAATTTGACCCTTCGCTTCTCCAGAGGGTGTCATTCCGCAGATCAAAGCCTCCCCTGGCCATCGTCGAGCCTGACCCTTCTTGGCCAGCTACTTTCGACCTGCTCAAAGCCCGCATCGAGTCCGCTCTCGGCGACACAGCAATCTCAATCAACCATGTCGGATCAACAAGCATCCCAGGCCTACCAGCCAAAGCGGTAATCGACATCGACCTCGTCGTAAAGGACGCAAAGGACGAAGAATCCTACGCGCCCGCCCTCGAAGAAGCAGGCTTTCACTTTTTAGCTAGGGAACCTCATTGGCACGAGCATCGCTTCTTCTGCGGATACGAGCCCATCTCTACAAACCTGCACGTCTGGGGTCCTGACTCGCCCGAGGTTGTGAGACACAAGATCTTTACCGATTGGTTGAGGCGTAATGAGGAGGATCGGGTGCTCTATGAGAGGACCAAGAGGGAGGCTGCTGCTGTTAGTGTTGAGAAGGGTGAGGATGTTATGCAGTATAATAAGCGGAAGGAGGATGTGATTCGTGAGATTTTGCAGCGGGCGTTTAAAGACTTGGGATATACACAGTAATTTCAAAGATCCTAGAAGAGAGGAAATTCTAGAAAGGAATTCATTTATGAAAAGATCAAATCGATATCATAGATCCTACATGGAAGAAGGCATGAAGCAAGGAAACCAAATCAATGGTCTAGGGTAGCTAGCCCCACCGGCAACGGCATCATCCCGAGCTTGGCCCAAAATTTCAACATTCAACTCCAACCTCAACCATCACCACTTCCGCCACTCCCATTGCATCACCAGCCGCAGTCCACTCTGCGCGCTCTCAATCGCAATGAACACAATGTTCCGCTCCGTCACGCGCCTAGCGCGCCCAGTCCTGACCTCCCCCCTTGCTCAATCGTCCAGGTAAACCCTCAAATCTCCTCCCTCCACCGAACCACCACCACCAACTAAACCTTCTCCAGGACATTCACGACCTTTGTCCCCCTCCGACC
>JABCKD010000710.1:0-58175 GCA_013186415.1 Fusarium sp. NRRL 66088 | reverse complement strand
TCCCTCCCCCGATCTTGCCACCCCTTGATAGCCATCCATCCCATCACCCCCGCCCCCAGGTTACACGCGACTAGGTAGGCAGGTCATCTACCTTAGCTGAGCCAGTTACAGTAGCTAGCTACAGAAACCTAGCATGTGCCGAGGCTACACTGCCTGCCAATATCTGGCTTGCCCACGAGATTAGCTGCCCTGGCCAAGACATCTTCTCCGAGATAAACAGCACCCTTTACAGTTAAAATCTCCTTCCCTTGGAGCTATAGCCAAGCCAACATCTCTTGTCCTCCATCGGTCATCTCCGGTAGGACTTCGCCCTCTCCCGACAAAGATCACATATCTAGATACAGATAGATACTATTATCTTTGGTCTGTATTGCAACAAGTTCTAGACCCAGACATTGAAGCCCGGACACGTCGGCCATTTACACGTATCACGCTTCACACAACGCCCTGTACGCGCCAATACCATCATCTCATTGCAACACACTCGTCGTATCGTATTCACCGCAGCAATCTAACAATAACTCCAAACTCCGTCACGTCGCACTCATGCTCATGTCCTACCGTAACAAACTAACATCGCTGTGCGAATGTCCCGTCTCTTCGTTTACTCTCTGTTTACTCTCCGCTCCTGAATCTTCTGTTGAACTCTTCCACAGCCACACCGACCATCTTGTATAGGAATCCTCTCTCGCTGCCTTCGCCGATTGGGATAAACGGTCCATTAGCCCCTCCCCTCAGTGCAAGGCTCACTCCCGTGCGCTCCTTGGCGATCGTCTGAATGTCCTTGAGCGGCACGTCCCACTCGCTAGTCAATCGCCGGGATCGGATCAATAGGATCCGAGCATATGTCACCATCACCACCATGTCCTCCTTGGGCAGCTCCAGGTGTCCAATGTACTGCTCGTCAAAGTATCTTCCATTGTCCACCTGCTTGAGCCAGTACTGCCCGAGAGCTTCCCGCGGGTTGTACGGCCGCACGATGCCGTCCTGTGGGATGAATCGCGGGAATCGTGTGCGATCCAACTCTTGCCCGTCAAACACTGTTGTTGTGTTGCGGATGCCTTCGCTGACGTTGCTGGCCATGTCCAGTACGCCAACAGCAGGTTTGGTTGCCAATCCAATCACACCCTTACCGACACCCTTGAAGAAGCCTAAAGCACCCTCTTGCTCGGCACCCTCCAGGGGCTTGCGCGCAAGTCCACCCACGCCTGATGCGACGCTGGTGATGAAGCTGTTAGCACCCGCAGCAACACCATACAAGGCATGCTTTGGCCTGTTGCGCGCTCTTGTGATACGTCGCCGGTCTTGGAATTGCTTGTCCAGCGACGCTGCTGCAAGACCTTTGCTGAGACTGCCTGTGAACTTGGAGAAACTGTCACTGAAGCCAAACACCGTCTTCTTTGCGAATGAAGCGGCGCCCTTTGCAATGCCCAACCCAAACTCCTCTGGTTTATCCGACAGGATCAAACCCTGGTACGGCTCGTAAAAGACGTCTGTCACACCTGATGAGATGCTGTTGAAGAGGCCCACTGGGTTACCCAAAAAGTCGGCAGATCCCAAGATCTTGTGAATCTGGTACATGACCTCTTGGCTGTAGTGACTGGAGCAATTCTGGATGAGCACCGCAGTTGTTACCCGCACATTGTCCAAGATGAGGGCATTGAAGCGGATTGGTGCATCGTTGACGTTACCGATGGCCATGGTCATGACGTTGAGGAAGAACATGATGGGGTTGCGCGATGACCCCTTGTCCTCAGCATTGACACGTTCTGTACGCATGAAGCTGAGATCGAGTTGCATCGGCTGGATGTTGAGTACCTCAAAGTAGATATCTTGGCCAACCTGCAGCTGCGTCGGTTCAGGAATGTCAAGATCCTCGTCGCACAGTTTGCCTTCATCGTCTACCATCGTCCAGCTAGCACCAGGGACGTTGGTAAAGTCAAGAAGAGCAAAGACGAAATCTTCGTCCAGATCAACCGTCATCTGCTGCAGCAGAATCGTTGCGTACTTGATATAAAGCACACCGTACGAGTCATCCTTGACACGGCTGATCATCGCGTGCAATGATGGATGTGCTTCCACCTCTTGCGCCTTCTTGGGCACCACACTGGGGTAGAGGATCATCGGGAAGAGACCACCGTAGAGCTGATTGTCGATTTGAATCCACTTGATCGCCATCGAAACGGTTTGGATCAGTGGAGATTCGCTGTAGCGCAGTTGGACATCCCGAAGGGTCAGGTAGGCAAGCTCCTTCATCTGAGCGTTGACCAGAGACACACCAATTCCTGCAAGCTTCAGCTGAGCACGGAAAGTAGCCCCTGTGTCCTGATCCTTGACCTCAAAGGCTTCTGGGCCGGTGTTGGTTCTAGACAACGTTTTCGGCTTGTACATGCTCTTGCTCGCGCGGAAGTTGCTCAAGATCATCGTCTGCTTTGGTCCATCGGCAGCAACATTGATGTCGATGATCTTCTGTTGCCCTGTAGAAGTCGTAAACTTCATAGGAATCTGGTTTCCAATCTCGGCCAGCTTGACATGTCGCTCCTTGCCATTGATTGAAATGATGATCTCACGGAACTTGGCCGCAGGGAAGTCCCAAGCATAGGGCATAATGCTCCTGGGTGGTAGACGGTACCGGATCTGTCTCCAGCCACTGCGATCCTCAACACCCTCCTCGTCCACGTTGGGGTTGGCTTGCCAGAACATGAACTCGGTGTCACTCTCGTTGCGCATAGAGAAAGGCCAACTCTTGGTCTCCATGCTAAGGTTCAAGAAGACAGTAGAATCCTCCATAAGGATTTCCACTCTGACCAGGAACTGCCGCTGTCCAGCCTTCGCAATCTTGACATGAGTCGTACCAATGTCTGCAATATTGAAGGGCGATGTCCAATGATTGTTGACGCCAGGGTAGCAGAGGCACAGCTGCTTCACCTTGGACTTTTGCATGAAATGAAGGGGCTGGAGGGCGCCTGATCCAAGAGTGAGGTACCCAGATGAGCTCGATTCCCTGACAAGAATCTCTTCGCCCAGCTTGTTGTGCAGTACGAATCGTGGCGCGAGAGTGACAACCTTGGTCAACTTGTACTTGCCCTCGCCCGACTTAACCGTGATTCCCACATGGATCTCCTTGTTCTTGTTTGGTGAGTTGAGAACAACCTCAGAAGTGCTGCCAATGGCGTCGAAACTCTGCGGCTTGCTCCACTCAGAGTCAGCGACCTTGAGGAGTGCTCGATTGCGGTGATCATCGCTTCCATAAGAGAACATGAAGGGCAACGCCTTGGGGCGTTCCTGATCCGACGTGTCCATAAGAGGGAATTGTCCTGCCGCCGGCTTCGCTTGCTGGAGGAATCCCTTGGCGCGCACTCGAACATCCACGCCAGTCTTGTTCAGAACAACGTAGGGACTGTAGACAGTAACCTTGAACGCTCCACCGCTGTTGGGAATCTTGAAGTAGTGCAGAGAGAGGTTCAGAGGTAGTCCTTGGTCATCCTTGACGACGAGCTTTCCTTCCTTGCGGAAGTCCTCATTGTTTCCAGGGTTTATGATCGAAAAGTCGCTCGCCTTGAATACTGTGTCTTGCATGTCGATGCTGAGGAGCAGCAAGTGTGAAAGCTCAACAACATGAACAGGGCTGACGCCACCTTTTCGCAGGAAGTTGGTCCAGTCCTTTCTAGTGTTCTTGTCGTAAATGCGGTACTTGAAGTCGTACGGTAGGAGGTTCTCAAGTGTCACAGGCGCTGATAGCTTGATCTTCATGTACGGGTATTGCCTGCTCACATTAGAATCGGCACATCACAGTCAAGGGACATAACTTACTTGGTCAGCGGGTTAGCCTTGTCGAAGCGTGCATGAACCTGGAAGTAGAATGGATCTCCATTCTCTCCCTTGCACACAACCTGCTTTGTAGGTCTCTTGAGTAGATCCCTCCAAAACAGCTGGTCGTTGCTCCACTGGTAGCCAAAGCCACCATCTGGCCGAACGAGAACCCTCTTCTCAAACACAGCACCCACAGGGGCTGGTCGAGAATCACCGGGCGCGATCTTCTCAATCTTGAGAAGATGGCCTTCTTGCGCATCGTAGATGCCCAGTTCTACTGGGATCTGGGTTGCGTTCTCCACGTGCAAGGGAGATCTGAAGGTGACGTATTTGATGTTGTCCTCGGTTCCAAGCTCCACCTCGACACATAGTCGGTGTAGAACGTTGTCTGTCTTGGGGCGTAGGCTGTACAGGTACTCACCCTCTCGGTTGAGCCGAACATTCTTAACAGGGTCGAACCCACTGCCCTCGAGCTGGATGTTGACATAGTTCTGGTTCGACTCAGTGAGAAGATTCTCTCGCATCTTCTCCCAATGCTCAAAACTCCACGGTGCTTCCTTGCCGTCCTCCAGACGAAGGTTGATGGGCTCATCGCTGGTGGGGCTCTTGGAGTGGACAACGACATCAAAACCAGTGTAGTTTCGGATGCGGTAGGGTGCTTCAACTCCGCGGGGCTTGTCCAGGACATCTTGTTCAGTTGTGAGGAAGTCAAACGACTTGGATGCCAATGCAATCGTGGCTGTGGTGATGGTCACATCGAAAACCTTCTTGGAGGCAACGTCGACTGATAGGAGACCGGAGACAGTATCCTTGGCCACACCAAAGCCCACCTGCCAGGGTTCCAGGAGAGGCTCCCAGCTAGACTTTGAAAAGTTGTACACATTGGAGTAAAGGTCCATGGCAGTTTCGGCCTTCAGGTTCGAAGACCAGTTCTCAGCAGCTGCGCTGAATTTCTTGATGCCAAGATCAAGAATGGGAAGTTCGTGCACATCACCAATCAAGACGACACGGATGCCTTCCACTGTAGCCGACAACTCCTCATGTCTCCGCTGGGTAGGTTGCTGAGTTTGTTGTTTTGCCTTGGAATCAAAGGCATGGCTAGGAGCATGGCTGGCTGCGGTCGCCTTTGTTCGACCAGCGATGGTAGACTGGCCACGGCCACTGGCAGATCGTTGCTTCATGCCAGCGTTGCGCAGCTCCCGGGCCTTTTGTTCAGCAGGGGTTTCCTTGGCCTGCTTGGGTTCGTTTCCAGATAGCTCTCCTGCTTTGCTGATGATTTGAAGCACGAGAAGAATATCGCGGAGCGATAGTCGCAGCACAAGAGGCTCAACATCCACATGGATGCTGGTGGACAGAGGCTTGGAGCTGTCCATACTGAGCTGGATCGAGAAGTCATCGATGATACGAAGACGAGACGTCTCAAACCTGTCCATCCTGCACAAGAACATTCCAATTTCTGACACCTGGAAGGTCAGGACATGCTGCTGAGAAAGAAGCATTTGTCTGATAGAAAGCACAATTGCCTCGGAGCTTGAGGTTAGGGGGTTGGCAATGAGGATGACCTGTGCATCGACAAGATTGACACGGAAAGCAATGCTCATCGATGGCTCTTCCTTCTTCTCTTCGACTTGAGGGGCCTCGGTGCTTTGCTGTCGTGAAAGCTGTGATCGAGGCCGCGAAGTAGTATTTCCCGAGAACGAGACTTGCAGAGAGTCAGTGTCCGACTCTTCGGGAGTAGTCTCGAGAATGCTCTCATCATCCATCGGGCTGGCCTCCTCGACGGTCAAACCCTCGACGGCAAACTTCTGGATAGCAAACAGATAGTCGAGAGCAAAGATGACTCGAGGGCTGTCAATAGTGGCCATAGCGATCAGGCTCTTTTCCTTGCCACCCGACATGGTCACACTCGCCATCAGTTGCTGCACTTCCTTGTTCATCGATGACATGATGCGACGGAATTTGTTTGTCTCTCGTGGTCGACTGTCGTAGATAGTAAATGAGCGGATGAGCAATTCAGCTTCGAGTGAGCCATCTGAGAGCATCCTCGTCTTGACCTTGGTCTCGTTGAGCGAGAACCGTGAAAGACTTGACTTTGCAATGTCATGGACGGGGGAATCTTCTTCCGCCATGATCAACTCAAGTCCGATTGTGTTGATGCGGAAGACGAGATCGAGTTTCGTCCAGGCTTGATCAATAGAGCTGAGTTCAGGGCCGAGATCAACAAGCGTTTGATCGTCGCCAGAGTCAGTTTCTGTATTGAGTGTCCGGGCGCGCTGCAGGGTCCCCTCGTCAACTGCCTTGGCCGCCTCTTCCTCATTATCGTTGCCCTCGCCAGCAAATGCTGCAGGTACCGACTTGGAGATTTCCATGAGGAACTTGACTTGGTATTGAGTAAGTCGCAGGTTGAAGTCAGACATGGTTCCCTCGATTTCTGTCTCGGGTCTCTTGACTCCAGATTTGTGCTCAGCATAAGTGATGTTGAACCCAAGATCAACGTGGTCGATCATCTCAAGCTCCTCAGAAACATCATTTGCGTAATGGAAGTCTGAGGTGAGCCTGATATTGCGGATACCAGCCGAGAGCTTCATCGCAATTTCGGAATCCTCGCTGTCATCCAAAGGCGCGAACTTGTTCTGGGCGTAAATTTCACCTAGGTATGCAGTGATCAGGTCTCTCTCAGGTCGACCTGGCTTCACCACACGAGGGAAGACAACAATGGGAGTGTTGACCACGACATCGAACTTGAAGCGGCTGGGACTTTGTTGCATTTGGTTGGCCTGATTCATGGCAGCCTGGCGTGCAGCATTGTACAGGGCCTGCATCTTGCCAAACTTGACCAAGAAGTCAATGATCTTGCGGAATGGCTCCTCGACAAAGTTGACCTTGACGGAACCGGCGCGAAGGAACACGGAGCTATCGTATCCTGGGTATGTCTTGGAATTGTTGGCATCGAAGGTTTCATAACGGAAGTCGGCCAAGTCATCCCCCTGGATAGTCACGAGCTGGCGAAGATGAGAGTCCTCCGAGACGCCGAGATTCACGTCATCAACAAGGGAAAGATCGCCAAGCCGGGCGGAAATGCGCATGGTGTTTTGCCGGAGAAAGATACCAGCGTCTGCCTTATTGAATGATAGCGTGGCAAGTCGAATACCATCGTTGTTCAAGATGAGCCTGATACTCTTGAGGTCGACCTTTACCCGAATAGAACCAGAGTTTGGTGGAGGGGTGGTGTTGAAAGAGACATCGACGCTGGCAGTATCATCATCGTAGTTGTCCAAGAGGGACTGCGGGCCGCCTGGCTGGCCAGCTTGCTGACTGTCGTTATTGGTGAAAGTGACAAGGATGAAGTCCAGAAGCGTCAACAAAGTCTTTCGGGTGACGATTAGGTTGATTGTCGAGACCTTGGCGGTAACGTTGGTCTCGATACCCTCGTACACGGGCATGAACTCTGGTGACATTGGATTGACCTTGATAAATTTGACGTGAACCAGGCTTCGACCTGCCTTGAGATCATCGCTGTCACCCGATGAGATGATGGATTTGAATTCGTCAGGAGGGTTGTCCACAAAGTCGTCGACTGTGACTGAACCAAGTGAGACCTCGGCGGCCATGTCGTAAGGTCTTGTGTAAAATTCCAAGCCAAACCGCTCAGCGACCAGCTCAACCAGGAGGGCATCAGGCTTTCGCTGGTCAGGGTCACTCCGATAAAGTGAGCCCTTGAGGGTGTCCACCTTGAACTTGAACTCAAAGATCCTTTGCTGAATGCGAAGCTGTTCAACTCCTCCTCCGTCGACCGCATCCTCAAAGTTGTCGTCGTCTTCGTCCATATCATCAAGCACAACAGCAGTTTGAGCCATGAACGGGAACGGCGTGGATTGTCGCCTTTCACGATGAGACTTTCTTCGGGAACGATTAGACGCCGTACTCGTGAGCCGAGGCCGAGATTGCTCCTTTTGTCCCTCTGACTGCGATTCAGGTAGTGATGGCTCACCAAACTTGGGAATCGCCACATCAATGATTCTCATGAGGTTCTTATACTTGGAGTCTGAAACAGTGGCGTGAAGCATCGGCAGGTGGCCAGAAACCTTGAACTTGGTGAGGTTGGGGGCCTTCGGGAGGATTGATGTTTCGACAGTGAAGTCGACGTTGATCTGCTCGACAACGTGAAGTCGGGCCTCATCGTCCTTCTCAACAAGCTGCGCTTTGGTTTCCTCGATGGATGGTCCGATGAGAACTTGAGTCGATGTCAGTTTGACAATGAACTTGTCGTACATGACCGATTCGAGCCGTTTGAGATCTTCGTCACTGTACGATTGTTTTTGTTTGGACTGGATCTCCTTCATGGTGTCCTGGTCGACAAGCTGACTGTTGACATGAATGTGACCAGCATCAACGATCAAGCAAGTCGAGTCTTCGGTCGTAATGCTAACAGGCACTATAATCAGGGGTGCTTGAAGATCCAGCTCGGCATTGATCGTCTTGTGCTCTTCAAGAGCAAACTCAAGACCGGCTCGAGTCTGTTCCCGAATGCTCTCAACAGTAGCGCCGGCACTCTCCATGAGGGCAGTGATAGACTCCATGTGACGCTCAGGGGGTCTGAAAAAGTCGGCAATGCCAACCACAAAGTTGGGGTTCCAAATAACCTCGAGAGGCTTCATCTTTCCAACAACAGCAATGTCGCCCTCGCGTTCGAGCGGGTTCTGTTCGACCTCGAACTGGAAGAAGGGGTCCTCCTCTGCGTTCTCGAGCTCAGCCAGCGAGAGTCTTCGGCGCTGCTTAACATCAGGAGCGTCCTTGACCCTAACAATCTCGGGGTAGAGTGTGTCAGGAGTGGTGCCATCGTTGACACGCAAGCCGCCAAGGCTGACGTTGGCAAGGAGAGAGTCCTTTCGCTGAAGAGCCTTGGCCTTGAACACATCAAAGTGTAGACTAAGCAAGTCTGATGTGTTGTCGTGGGGGTTTCTCTTGAGAGTGAAACTTCCAGTGCTAAGGGAAGTCTCAATGCACATCTTGATAGCTTCTCGCGGTACGTCCACCTCGTCCGCAAGAGCATTCTTCTCGTCCCAGTCGATGGCCTCATAGAGCTCCTGTCGCTGTTCCTCAGTCATCTGTGTGTTCTCCTCATTCTGCTCGATCGTCTCTTGGGGTTTAGAGCCCCACACCCACGAGAGCCAACCTTGTTGCTGTTGGTCTTGTTGTTGTGGTTGCTTCTTGAGGGCCTCGGCGTTTTCTTTTTTGAGCTGGTTGCGGGCCAGAGATCGCCAGAACCGCAGATCTTCATAGCCCAGTTTCCACTCCAGGGAGTTTATTGCATCAATGTCCTCGGGAGACATCTGTTGCCCTTGTTTCCTCTTCTTGAAGAGTTCGATGTATTTTTTCCTATCATCACGGCGCTCCCGGAAGTAATCCCAAGACCACTTTCGATTGCGCTCATGAATCTTGGATAACACCGCATTACCAGCAAACTGTAACCATGCATGGGGGTCTTCCTTGGGCCTGACTCCCTTTGGTTGCAACTTCTTGTATTCTTGGTGGCGAATGAAGTAGTGGAAAAGATCGACCATCATCAAGGCATCTCGATACTGGTCATCATCCAGGACAAGACCGATCTCCTCGAACAATAGATTCGCCTTGAACTTTGGCACCTTGATGTCGCCCGATTTGTCGAGTTCAATTTTGGCTTGTCCATTAACAGGTTTCAGAATGAATTGGTGGCTGGTATTCTTCTCGGCACCCTTTCCAATCATCTCCCTGAATTTTTCAACGATCTCATCGTGTGGGAGCATCTCTGAGGAGGGTGTTGCGGCTTCACGGCCAGTCCCGAGTAGTGTTGAATCGGTATTCCAGTACACAGCGAGTGCGCCCAGAGTGGCCAGCTTGTGGGTGACGGAACTCGAGTCCTGAATAAAGGTGGGCTTCCACTGGCCGTCTGTGCTGACGGCGCTGAACTCCTCGAGGGTAACACCCAGGGCGAATGGGTGTCCTGGTGCTGAGATGGAGTCCTCATATCGAATATGAATGTTCTTGACCGTGACCTGAAGGTTGTCGACGATCTTAGTAACCAGGCTCTGTGTGAAACTCTGGCTCTTCTTTTGTTCCTCCTGGCTCATGCCTTCCTGGTTTCTCTCCTTGAGCAACTCAGCACTGTCCAGCTTCTCCATCTTGAGCCGCTGTTTCCTGCGTTCTTCCTCCTCTTCATCGTATTCAGCCTCCTCCTTAGGGCTAGCCAGAAGAAAAACGTCCTCAATAAAGACCTTGACGGGGGCGCCGCGCAGGTTGGACCAGGGGATGATGAGGGTGAGCTCGCCGAGGTGGCCTTCCATGACATTGATGGGAAGCTTGAGCTGGTCGAGGGCCTCACGGCGCAGCTCTAGGTTTCGTAGTTTGACATCTCCCGACCAGATACCGACTTTGAGCTGAGCAGGATCAAAGTTCTTGACATACATGCCCAGAAAGCGGTTGAGCAGGCCAGCGACGAGGCCTTCCAACATTCTGGCGGCGGTTCGGCCGTGACCCGGGCCGGGGAAGGAAAGGTAAGGTTCGTGAGAGGTATTTTATCGGAGCGTCATCTGTCGCTGGGTATGCGTATCGTACACACGGGATGCCATCCGAGGTCTCGGTGGACTCTGGCAATTCGAAGCCCGGCGGGGAAGAAAAGCGGGGGGAGAGTCGGATACGGTTTCGAGTGACGGGAGGGGTTCTAGGGGTATACGGTATGAAGGTATCGCGAATTATTCCTCTCGCATCGTGTGAAGGATCAAGGATGGATGGATGGATTTTGGTTGCGTGTGCGTGTTGCCTCTGCGAGTGAGAGTGAGTGACGCAGCACACAGACTCTGGCCGGAGCAAAAGTGGGAAGCAGCACCTCAGCCTTGGGCTGGGGAGGGAATGGTGTGGCGTGTATGACGCTGTTACCATTTCAGGCGCCCAACAGCCAAGAAGGTACTTGGTACCACACAACGCCAGAGTGGAGATCCAGGTACCGGTCTGGTCTGTGGTGGGCCTCGAATTCAGTGCTATTGAACCTGGCTGTTAGGGAGCTTTGGCCAGCGTTTCAGGCGCTAAGAGACCTGGGGGAGGAAGGAAGAAGGAAAGCCAGCACTTTAATAGGCAAAGGTGGGGCATATGTTTCTTGTCCATTGATGATCAAGAGTGATGAGCTCAAGGAATGAAGACATTCACTACTTTGATAGAAATTGGATTATCTCTCTACTGTTTCGTATGTATCTTCATTTCAACAGCTGCATTCCACTCATCTCAACCTGCAGGTGGCCCATCTGCAGTTCGAGTTCCTTGGTGTTCATCAAGCCCACTTAAAAGCTTTCCCCAGAACGAACTCTCATGACGTCACGATAAGCGGCTGCAATCATCATCACATCGCGATCATGGCTTTGTGTGACAGAAGCAGGCACTTGACTTTTGGCTGGGACCCAGGCGGGATAGGTACGCGTGTGACAGAATTCAATTGTAGAAAAAGCAAGCACGGGGAGTCATGGCCATTACGTAGATGCCCGTCTTGGCGATTTGGAGAAGCTTGGTTGAGCTCTTGTGCTTGTACCTACCTTTGTTCTTCAGACAGCTCTTGGAGCAACCATCTTCAACTTTGACATCTCCCTCTTTCAAACATCTCGCTCTCTTTGCATCAATCTTGTCTTGCTAGCAGTTCCGCCCAGCTCTCAGGCTACCTGTCTAGTTATTAGCTCTGTTCCCTCCTCGTCCATTACTCGCATGCACCAAGTTCACTACGCCAGTACGCTAACACCACCATTACAAGAGAGCTCATCAAAGTAGCTTCTCAGCACATTCGCCATGTTCCGTACCTCCTCTCGCTCTCTATGGCACATCGCCTCCGGAACTTCTCCTTGTACAGCTAAGCTCGCGACTCAAATATCTCCTCGATTCACAATTGCTCCTCTCCTCCGTCAACCCGCCCGCACTTCCTTCTCCACCAAGTCCGACAAAGAGAACAAGGACCCTCCCCCTCCATATCGAACTATCGATCGCGAAGCCGAGCGCAAGCGGGGACAAGAACTGTTAGGATCGGATCCGAGCAAAGTCTCGTCCCAGAGCTCAGTACGCCATGTTATCGAGGAACCTCAAGCGCCTCCAACTGGGGAACATGATATGGCTGGCGAGCTAAAGCATGACATTGTGAAATCATCAAACCCTTGTGCCTTTGTTATTTCTAACCTATGTCACAGAACATTGTCAAAGACACATTCCGATTCAAAAGCGTTCCCCGCGAGTCGCACATCCTCGGTCTGGCTGGTACACTGCCCTACATGGGAACATCTCTCTCCACTGTTTTCCTCGCCTGGGATCTTAACAAAGAGTGGCCTACCGGAAATGCTTTCTACGATACCATATTTGTGGACCACGAGACAGCCAAGCACTTGCTTAGCATCATCGAGCCCCTTCAGCTTGGATATGGCGCTGTCATCATCTCCTTCCTTGGAGCAATCCACTGGGTGAGTACCTTGGTGTGGGAGTTATCGATACCGTCTGATCTAACAAGAACGTCCAATAGGGCCTTGAATATGCCGAGAAGCAACCCCTTCGCGAACGAACTCGTTTCCGCTATGGCATGGGCCTGGCCGCCTCCATCATCGCCTGGCCAACCCTCTTCCTGCCTGTTGAATATGCCCTCACCACGCAATTTATGGCATTTGTTGCCCTATACTTTGCTGACTCTAGAGCGGCCACCCGTGGCTGGGCACCCCAATGGTACGGAACCTACCGCTTCCTCCTGACTGCAATGGTCGGCCTTGCCATCTTCATTTCTTTGGTGGGCAGGGCCAGGATCAGTCAGGGAGACTCCCTCAGCGGCCATGGCCTAAGTGACAACTTCTCGAGGTCTGGTATTGCTGATACCAAGACCAACTGGACCAAGTTGGAGGAGGAGGAGAAGGAGCGCGTGAAGAGAGAGAAGAAGAAGAAGGCCAAGGAGGAGGAGAAGAAGAAGCAGGAAGAGATGCAAGAGAAGATGAAGAGTGAAAAGGGCCATGACCAGGCCAAGACAGAGGCCGAGGACAGTGACAAGGACGGAGAACAGAGCAAGAATGACGACAAGGAGGACGGTCAGGACAAGAAGGAATCCGAGGACCAGAAGAAGGGCAGTGACGAGGAGGACGGCGACAAGGACAAGGATAAGGACGAGGGCAGTGATAAGAGCAAGGACAAAGGCAAGGATGAGAAGAACGAGAAGGAGGAGAGCGAAGAGAAAGAGTCCAAGGGCAAGGACAAGGACGAGGGTGACAAGAAGCAAGGAGACGATGACAAGCCCAAAGACACCAAGTCCAAGGGTGGGAAGAAGGAATGATTTGCATCTCAACCACGACATGATGACGGCGAAACAGCCATGTATAACAAGTAGCGATCAGCGGAGTTACCTAATTTCTTAGTCTTTTTTGTTCTCAGATAATGCGATAATGACAAGAATATTTGATTCATCAAGACTTTGACTCCCATCTTTCAGCAGGCACTGGAAGGTCAAGAATAACCCTCCATTAAAGGATTCCATAGCATCCACATAGAGTAAACATACACATAAACAGTACAGCCTCATCATATGATGCGTTAATCAACTAGGTATCTTTGACCCGCCGCGGGTATTGCTTCGCAGAATCCCAAAGCAGCCATGGGCCCTCGTGTATAAAAACTCTATCAGAACCCTCGAAGCAAAGCAGATGGTGGTATTGAGTTCCAACGCCGTTAGTAAAATGCAACCCAGAACCAGGACCATGTGTGTCTGTCCCAGATCCATACCACCCCCAGCTTTTTTCCGCGATGAACCAACTAAAATATCATCATCATTACAAAGTCTTACAGCAAACCGATCCGTACTTTGAGCTTCCTTGTTAGTCTATCAAGGTCGAGCGAGCCCTTGCTTAGCCTGAAGAAGTGTCAGTGTCTGGAGGTAATGTCTCGCCAGAGAGCATATTCACCTTCATCTGTTCAATTCGGGCCTTCAATTGGCTCGTCACCTCCGCTGCTCTTCTCCAGCTCTCAACACCATTGCCACCTGCCGGCTGGGGCAGTGAAGACATTGGTCGTTGGGCAATGCCGGATGAGTGGTCGTCATCGCGATAGGACGAAACGTTTCTGAAGCCTCGAGCCGGAGATCCGCGGCCTGATGATGCCGAGCTGCCAGCATATCGCATCTCGGGACTCAGCTTGTTACGAGGAGCCATGGGCTCGCCGTTCTCCTTCTCTTCAGACATGGTGCTGGTCATGCTCATTCTATGACGGTTCGCAGACCCCGGTCCGTTGTCTCGGTAGACATCGTCGTGCGTAGGTGAAGCAAGGCCGGGGCTGTGCATTCCTTCGGCCTCAGCGCGGCTCAAAGCCCTCTTGAGTCGTTCAAGTTCGCGCCTCAGTCGATCGTTAACCTGCTCAGTAGCCTCCGCATCGCTCCTCGCTCGCACGAGTTGCGTCTCCTTGGCCTTGATGCTTAGCACATCTCGTGTGTGGTCCTCGATGAGACCAGCGTTCTGGTTCTTGAGCTCTTGAATCTCGGACATGAACTTGCTTCTCTCTTGGCGCATCTCGTCAACCTGGCGGAGAAGTCGCTCGTTGGCTGTTCGCAACTCTTCAAGCTCGGCACGGTCCACAGCGGACATGCCAGTAAGAGGCGGGGGTGAGGCTGGTGTAACTGGCCGTGGCGCTGCAGCAGGCTTCGCAAGAGAGCGACCAGCGAGTCCACGGGAGAGGCCAAGACGAGGCTGGGGTGCTGGCGCTGGCTCGTCTTCGGCGGGCATGACAGGGGCTGCAGGGGCCCGGCGAGGGGAGCCAGGTCCAGCCAGTGTCCTCTTCTGGGGGCCTTTGAGTCCACCAAGACCAGGCTTACCAAGTCTAGCTGGTCCACCAGGTCGAGACGTAGGCTGGGGAGCGAGGGGAGGATCTTCAGGAGGCATCACAGCAGCGGCAGGGGCCTTCTTGGCCATCGGCCTCTTACCACCACCCATGACCTTCTTGGGCGGAGCCGCCTTTGGTGCAGCAGGCTTCGGCTTCGGCTTCTCTTTAGCCTTGACCTCTGCTGTCTCGAAGAACTCCTTGACCTTGTTCTTGCGGATGTCGTCCAGGCCTTCAAGCTGCGGTGTCATGGCTCGTTCTCCAATAATCTTCATGACGGTACCAAGAATCTCAGCGCCACCATCTCGAAGTGCAGGGCTCGACTCGGACAGCAACTTCTTGCCAGACTCGCAAATGGTGGCTTGCTCTGGCTTGCTGGGCACGTCACGCGTCGTTCGCAAGCATCGGATCAAGAACTTCATGGTGCCCTCTTTGACTTGAGGGTTCTTGTTGCTCAGATAAGCAGTGATATCCTCGAGACATTCAGTCAGGTCAGTAGAAGCAAAGACGCTATCGAGTGCGGCGCCCAGAGCGTCGGCAACTGTGGCCTTCTTCTCCTTCAGGCGGTCCATGATGGGCTGCATGACGGTGGTGCGGTACTTGGCGAAACCCTGGCGCAATCCCTTGGCCAGAGCTTCGATACAGAATGCAGCTTGAGTAACAACCGCAACGTTGGCGTCCTTCATGCACTTGGCCAATCCTCGGGTTATCTCGTTGAAATCCGTCTCCTTGATTCGAGGAACATTGAGGGCCTGGTGAAGGCCGTCGACGGCTTCTTTTCGGTCCTTCCATTTCGAGGAGCCAAGGAGGTCGCTAAAGTTGGGTGGGATCTTCTTGGTAATATCTTGAGGCTCGGCCAGATCGAAGGCGTCCATCTCACCAACATCCTCGCCATCCTCGTCGCCTTCAGCACCCTCTTCACCACCTTCCGGTGCAGCGTCGATGGCCTCTTGTTGTGATCGGAGCAGACGCTCTTGCTTAGGGGGACCCTCAGACTTGATCTTCTCAAACTGCGCCTCCAGATCTGTTTGTTGGGTAGGCTTCAGGTCGCCCCAGAACATGGGCTTCATAGCCTCCCGCAGCCATCTGTAGAGCTCTACTGTGAGGTTTGTGGCTTCAGCACGAACGTTCTTGTCGGCAGCACCGAAGGCCTTGGGGAGGGCCTTGAGCACAGGCTTGGGATCAACGATCTTGCAGCCGTAGTTGTGGAAGATTTGTGTGAGGGCGTGTAGGGTCGCGGCGACGTTCTTGGGGACCTTGTTTGACAAGCCTGGTAGCATGTCCTCGATGACAGGTCCAGCGGCATCGAGTTCGATATAGAGGAGCAGGGCTTCGATAGCATTCTGCTTAGTAGCGGCTCGGGTTGACGAGAGACACTTCTCGACAATAGGAGTGATGGTTTGGTTTCGCGTCCGCAAACAACAGTCTCGTCCACCAAACTTGAGGAATGCGCACAAGGCGACAATAGCTTCTTGTTGGGCGGCAACGTTCGAATCGAGGACGGCCTTATTCCACAGGCCAGGGTCGTTCAGAAACGGTCGGAAACATGGATCGGCTTCGTCGGGGGACTTCTCGAATAGCTTGGCGGCTTCTTCGTAGGCTCCTTTTCTCACCTTCCAGATCTATTTGTGCATCTCGTCAGTTCGGAGGTTCGCATGAAGGCGGGGGTTTGAAGCGCTTACCTTGTGGGGGAAACGGTCTGGCAAAGGGATGGAGCTATAGTCATCTTCGTCGGCCATGATTATGTCGTTGTCGGAGAATTGGTACTGTTCGGAGCTCGAGAGGGGGTATCTTTCGAGAGGAGGGTGTCGTTTTTTCTTGGGTTTTAAGGCCTGGACTATCCGGGCGATTAGCTTCTTAAATAGACGGGAGCGCTTGGGGGGTTCCATCTTGGTTTATGGATTCAGAGAGCCGAAGAGGGCAGAAGCCAAAAGCTCATTTTGTACGGAGAACGAACATACCAAAGAATCAAAGCGATGGGTAGAATGGCGGGTATCAACTGGAGGAGAGGCGTTCGGTGGTGGTCGCGTGGATAAAGGAGGAAACAAAGCGACTGCCTTGTTCTTTCTGCAGGAGGCAGCGACGAGTGAGTTAGTTGCGGGAAGGTGCCACAAGAACGTGAAATAGATAGGTAGGTAGTCCAAGTCCAGAAACAAAGCACCCAAGAACAACAGATCAGTCTGACACTACTGTGCACCAAAGTAGGTACTGTAGCTATCGCCAGAATTGGATCCTTGTTGTCGAGACGGACAAGGGACGATGGGAGGCTCTTGTTTCGTTGTTGGAGTGGAGGGGAAATAGAAGTCAACAAGCGCCTGTCACCTGATGAACAGGGGTTGAGGGGCTTGCGCGGGAGATTATGGGGAGTCAAGGCAAGGGAAGGGGACTTACTGCGATGGAAGGTAACGACGCTAGGTTGTGTCGGAGAAAAACAAAAAGAGTTGTGACAGTCAATGGCAGGTGTCGTTTCGGGAAAGGAGGGGTTCTATCAAATATTAAATCGAGTAAAATGCGGTGCCACTGACCCGAAATCGCCCTCCACTCACTGTTGTGTTGTCCTCCCTCAGCCTGGGCTGCGCTGCGTGGAGCCAGTTACACACCATTTATTGACGCCCAATCTAGCCCCATTGCCCCAGAAACAGACGCAGCCACACCCACCGTTGCAAGGGTCAATGAACGTCAACAATGCAAATGTCGAGGGTGTTATGCTTGAGATGCAGGAAATGTGTATGTGAACGGGTGGTAATAGCTGATACGAGGAAAATATTAGGCTCGGATCTTTATCCGATTGCAAATACATGATTATGTCGTTACGGGCGTGGAAGCTTAAGCGCTTCAACCTCTCAGCCACAATTACCGACTTTACCCATATCATTCCTCCGCGTTACACATACACCAACAAAGCATTGGGAACGTTTCGAGGGACGACTTGGATGACGTCTAAAACTTGTATCAAATCAAGGATTCCGCAAGTTTCATACTTGCATTTCGCCCTGCTTTCAATAGCGTGGCAAAGATATTCATCTGGGTGTTGACGTGGCTGATGAGGCCCCATATCCGAATTCCAGGGACCCTTGGCTGTCAGACAGCCCATGTTGATGATTGCCACAATGCTGACAGATATCGACAAAGACGGGCCAAGCATATCGAATGAAGAGGAAGAGGAAAGATGTAATTCCCAAATATCGAAATTCTTATATTATCTCATTAACAACATACAATATCTACTCATCTACCAATCTTGTGCTCTTCAAACTGGTGATGAGGATGATACCAGGCGGTAGGCAGAAGTCACGTGCGTGTAGATAAGATAACAATTTTCTGGCAAGCATCGTCATGTCTGAGCTTCAAGCTTGGCCGATGCTTCTGCCTTTCGCGTCGCGGGTCCTTCTTCAACACCATTAATTGTGCGCTGTCGCGCTAGACACACATATCACCAACATCGCGGCCGTTCTGATTCAAAATTTCCACCATGGACGGGTCTACGCGATCGTCATTTGATCCTTCGCGACTTACCAAAGCAGCCGCCGCAGAATACTCCTCCTCTGCGTCCGAATCCGAAGATGAGTACCTCGCTCCAGGACTCGACGCCGACAACGATTTCGGAGACTTCAATCCTAGGAAACGGCGGCGCGTTGGTGGCAACAACAAGGAAAAGGCAGCGCTGGGTATCTTTGGCTCCGACAGCGAGGACGATGGCCCCGCCAGGAAATGGAAGAAGACGACTCTGAGGAACAAAGGCATGAACTTTATTTCAACGGGCGCGGGCAGCGACAAAGAGGAGGATGCCAACGAAGAAGATTCCGAAGACAACCGACCAGTTTTGGGAGGCAATGCCATGGACGAAGATGACGACGAGGACGAGGAAGAGGCGCGCGGTGTAGGACTTGGATTTGGCGCAGCAAGAGCTTTCGGGCGCAACGACGATACGCAGAACTCGAGTCGAAGCGGGAGCGCCGACGCACCATCATTCCCGACCTTTCGAACCCGTTTTGATGGAAAGAATCCTCTCGGCATGGGCTTTGTTCCATCTTCTGCGAACGAGCCGGTGCTCAAGAACCCACAGAATGATGGTTCTCCGACGCCACGTAACAAGCCTCAGGTGAGCGCTTTTGGTGCCAAGGGAAAGGTTAATGCCAAGTCGTTCGGTG
This sequence comes from Fusarium sp. NRRL 66088, assembly GCA_013186415.1. Taxonomy (NCBI): domain Eukaryota; kingdom Fungi; phylum Ascomycota; class Sordariomycetes; order Hypocreales; family Nectriaceae; genus Fusarium; species Fusarium sp. NRRL 66088. Next base: position 39,360 of record JABCKD010000710.1, on the reverse strand, counting down.
CTCGGATGATGGCAAAGATGGGCTACAAGGAAGGACAAGGTCTGGGTAAAGAAGGCCAGGGACGAAATATCATCATCGAGGCACACCTTCGTCCACAGGGCAGAGGTCTAGGCGCTGTCAAGGAAAAGTCGGAACAGGAACGTCAAGAGGAGAAGCGACAAGCCCAACTACGGGGCGAGGTGGTGGTTGATTCCGACGAGGAGGAAAAGAAGAAGAGGCGCAAGAAGGCAAAGGCCAAGTCTCTTGGGGCAGCATTCGACAGCGCAGCTAGTACGCCGCGACGCCAGAAACCGAAGTACCTCACTGCAGAGGAGCTCAAGGCCGCTGCCCCTGGTCTTCACATCCCAGATGCGTTCGCACCGATCCTCGACATGACAGGGCCGGGTAGCAAGATGCTTACATCAACGAGCGGCATCATGACACCAACTACGGGTACGGCGACACCAGAGTCTTCAGAGGTTATCGAAGCGAGAAAGCTGGTCAAGAGAGCTCAAGCCGATCTCTTGGCCTTTTCCGATGAGTGGAAGAGCTTGCAGGAGAGAAAGACATGGATCGACTTGGAGTTGAAGGAGAAGGAGCAAGAGATGGATGATTTACGGTCAGACTTTGAGAGGTTGCAGGTGTTCTCGCAGCTTGTCAGCGGAGAGCTGGCAACAGCCGACTGGGACCAGGTCATCATCTGTCTGCAAAAAGCCCTCGAACTCAAGGCTGCGACCGCCGAGATTACCGACATCGCAGTTGCAGCCATCCATCCATTCCTTCGGGAAGCAGACTGGGATCCTCTCAAGGAGCCTAACCGGTTTGCTTCAGACCTTAAAGGCCTCTTGCCCCTATTCATGTCAACAAAATCGGACAGCCAATCCCTTGGCAAGTGGCAGTCATCAGCAGTCAACCAAGACGACGTTTATCGCCGCCATCACAAGTCTACAACACCATACGAGAGTATGATGTACAAGAACTGGCTTCCCAAAGCCCTCGCTGCGGTCCGTTCTTGGGATGTTCTTGACCCAACACCGATGCTCAGTATCTTGGAGGCTTGGGATGATCTTCTACCTCCCTTTATCCGCGCGCAGTTCATCGACAACATCGCTCGAAAGTTGGAGACGGCAGTGTCGGATTGGAACCCAAAGAAGAGGCGTCAAAGCCATCTACCGCACATTTGGCTGTTCCCTTGGCTTCAGTACTTGCCATCATATCATCTGGACCCCAAGGGCACTGGCCTTGTAGCCGATGTCAGGAGAAAGTTCAGACAACTCATCGATGTATGGGAGTTTGAGCGAGGCCTCTTCCCAGGGCTCACTGACTGGGAGGGTGTTCTTGGGGACCAGTGGCGTCCGCTTGTCATGTCGCACGTCCTGCCTTCCATGGGCAAATACCTACGTCGGAATTTCCGCGTGGACCCTGCCGATCAGGAACCTTACCTGCCGGTGCTCACGGGAATCCTCAAGTGGACGCCCATGCTGGGTAGACGGGTCATCGCCGAGGTGCTCATGCAACACATGTTCCCCATGTGGCACAAGAAGTTGACGGAGTGGCTAGCCCTCGACGAGGCTGACTTGAGCGAGGTGGCCGAGTGGTATGGATGGTGGAGGGGTGTTTTGCCCCAGGAGGTCGCCGAGATGAGGTCCGTCAAGTCCGAGTTTGACAAGGGACTACGAGTGATGGCCAAGGCGGTTGCGGAAGCATAATAGACGGACTTGATCGTTGGCTTCAAGGCCGAGGAGGACATGTGGAGACATTGTCTCGATGATATCAATGATGCTAGTAGAACTATGCCCAAGTCATAGAATTGAGAAATAGGGGTTCTCCGAGAGAACCCGGTTGATCATCCACGCAGCTGTTCATCTCCTGTCTCAGTACCAACGCCTTGACTCTTCTCAGCTTCGGCATTTCCGTATAACGACTTATCTGAACCTTTGCCTCTTGATATCTGATACACTGGGGAAACACACGAGGCTAGATGGAGCAGTTGACACGGAATAGGGGCTCTTTCGCCATCAGCTCCCACAAGCCCCTTTACCAACGTGGCGTAAACGAGAGCTGTCAGACTTCCATGGAAATTTCTCCTTTTTCTGATTGTCTCATCCAACTTTCCCATGTCAGTAACTCTCATAAGCGAATCTGATCGACGCCAGTGGCTTTTTTGGTCCAACATGGGCGTCGTCGATATTCGGTAGAGTGGCGTTCAACTACACCTACAGGAACAAGAAACTCTGTACAAGCTCAACTCCTAACATCCATGTCTCAATTTTCTGTCTGTTGCTCAAGATCCAGCATTGAAGTGCGCATGTGGAAATTGTCGTCTGACGCGAAAAACGTGCCGTCGGACCCGGAGACTCGGAGGTGATGTTGAAGCGGGTGTAACATGGGTGAGATGATGGAAGTTTTCGCGAACTGTAAGGTTTTATATGTTACGACGGGATCACCGTGTGTTGTGAATAGTGAGGGTAATTAAGATCGTCGTAGATGTGCGAGTTGAACGGAGACATGAGGAGATTTTGTGTTCACGGTGTAGGAGGATGAGGCCTCTGACAAGGACCCTTCGTAGTGGCGACTGACAAGATATTCGACCTCGACAAATGTCAACATGAAGAAAATGATCCTATAAGAAGGGAACACTTCTCGTCTCTTCCAGCAAGAATCATCATCAGCTCCCAACAACATCACAACAACCACATTCTCTTACATCAAACAACATGCTCTCCCTCAAGTTCCTCCTAGCCCTCCTCCCCGCGGTCCTCGCCGCTCCCAACCCCCGTTCTAAAGACCCCGATGTCGTCGAGGGCAAGTATATCATCACCCTAAAGCCCAAGATCGTCGAAGTCCAGATCGAAAACCATCTCTCGTGGGTCGAACGCACTCACAAGCGCAGTCTGCATCGTCGTGATGAGAATGGTGTTGAAAGGATCTGGAGTGACAACTTTAAGGGGTACTCTGGTGAATTTGATAAGGAGACTATCAAGGAGATCAAGGCCAGTGACGATGTAAGTTTCTATCTACTCCTTCAAAGTGCTTGCTCGGTAGTCTCACATTTGATAGGTCATCGCTGTCGAGCCCGTCCGCAAGTTTGAGCTCTACCAGCAAGTCGTCACTCAGAGCCCAGCACCCTGGGGTCTTGGATCCATCTCGCATCGCACTCCCAACTGGCACGAGTATCGCTACGACAACTCTTCGGGGAATGGCACGTGGGCGTACGTCCTCGATACTGGCGTCAACTGCAACCATACCCAGTTTGAAGGAAGAGCTCATCTTGGATACAACGCTCTTCCTCTTTACGAGTTTGTTGATACGAATGGTCATGGAACGCATTGCGCGGGGACCATTGCTAGCAAGGAGTTTGGTGTCGCCAAGAATGCGAATGTGATTGCCGTAAAGGTCTTTCACGACAGCGGTGTAAGTACCTACCCTTGCTCTTCAGCATATCTTAATCCCTTACTAAGGTGAACGAACAGTCGACAACAGATGTGATCCTCGACGGTTTCGAATGGGCCGTCACCAACATCACCAACACGCCAGGCCGTGCCCAAAGCTCAGTCGTCTCCATGTCCATCGGCGGCGGACGCTCCCAAGCTTTCAATGCCGCCATCGAGAACGCCTACCGCTCAGGTATCCTCACAGTTGTAGCAGCAGGCAACGACGAGAAAGACGCCCGCGACGTCTCCCCAGCCTCAGCACCCAACGCCATCACCGTAGGCGCCATCGACAGAAACAACGTGCGTGCCAGCTGGTCCAACTATGGCGCCGTGGTTGATATCTTTGCTGCGGGAGTTGATATAGTGAGCACGGGGATCGGGAGCGATACGACGGTAGAGACCATGAGCGGGACCAGCATGGCTTGTCCTCATGTCGCGGGTCTGGCGCTGTATCTGATGGGCATGGAGAAGCTGCCGACGCCGGCTGATGTGACCAAGAAGATCAAGAGTCTAGGTACGAAGAATGTTGTGGCCAACAGGGGAAATGGAAGTCCTAACTTGCTGGCTTTTAATGGAGTCGAGGAGAGTAAGCTGTCCAAGACTGGTTAGGCAAGGAGAGTGGGATAGACATGTTTGTTGGATAAGTACACGATGTTGAAGTTGGATTTGTTGGATTGAGGGTTTCTACTTGTTAGAGGAATGTTTCAATACCTGTATTTTTTAGAATTTTGAGAACTGCTTATTGTCCTATCGGATTGAAGTTTCCTACTCTGATGAAGTGCATGATATGATGCACGGTCAACCCTACATGGCATGGATGGCAGTATGCTGTGAAACAATGGCGACCATGATTAATGGTTGCTTCTTTTCTTGCTTTTACCCTGGACCAACATGGAATCTTGGTCGTGATGGCTTCAGGGCTGAACCACCGATACAGCGAGACGTGCTTAAGAGACTAGGGTAAGCGACTTGAGTATTAAAGGGAATAGAATGACATCTGCAAAAGACTGAGATAAATGGCTCTTTCATATCAACGACACCTCTGTCGCAAAAATCACCCGTGCCGAGGTACAGCATCTCACTCAAGTAAGACACACGCGGCGCCACGCGAGATCCAGGTTTGTCGGGTGCACCCACTCAGCATTGATTGATTGTCGATTGCAGCGATGGCGCGGACACGGGAAAAAAACGTGGCAGTCCAGGGTTGGGGAGAAACGAGGCGGTCCGTGATGAGATGGGCCGGGACCGGGGGAGGTTTGGCTCTGTTCTTTGAGGGATGGATGTTTGGTGTGCCGAGTTGTGCAGTAGGTAGTAGATCTGGTTAGATCTTGGGGTTATGGTTGAGTGTGACTATTCTCTGGTCATTTCGTTGATTAAAGCTATTATTATCTGGGCCATGTTGCCACTCGTTATTGTTTAAGATGACATCTGACCTGAGTGTCTCAGTTGATAAGACGCAACCACGTGAACCGACTTCAGCTCTGGTGTTTAGCTGGCCTGACAACTTGTGTGACCCGACAACAAACAACAGCAACAGCTTGTAAACAAACCCTCATTCTTCGGTTATGCATACACTGCTCAAAGGATCGATCTAGGGTTCATCGGCCTGTCTGCAATTCAAAACCTGCAGCTTGTTAATTACAGTCTTTGCCGTTCGCGTCCGTCGTCCCCCTTTTTGCCTGAGGGCTCCATAAGTTGCTCAAGTCGAGTTTCCGCCCCCCACTGGCGCACATGCGTTTGGGCTGATGCGCACAAGGCGGCTACTGTTTTCGGTGTACGCTTTTGGAAACGCTGGGTGTTTCGTCCACGCAAGCGGCCTGGAGTTGTGATGAGGAAGCTGGATTATCCCTAGATAGTAGAGGTTTTGCAAGAGATAGCCATTATCTTCATCCAGCCCATTCCAACCTCAGGCCGACAAAGCTCAGACGAGGCGTCAGCTCCTCCTGCAGCCATCCACCAGCCAACCGCTGCAGCCGCCGCAAACTCCCCGTCTTTGGTCTTTGGGCTTGTCCTGTGCCAATTTCAATTTCCCTCAGCCGCAGTGTCGCGTGCGTGTGAACCCTTCTCTATTCTGGGTTAGGATTGAACCCGCCCGTTGATTTTCTTGTTTCTGCCTTGTGTGTGCGTGCGTCGGGTGTGTGTGCGTGTCCCAAGTCCTGCGCTGCTGCCACACAGTGGATGTTAGGTCGTTGGCGCTCTGCCGCTGCCGCTCGCTAACCCTCTCTCTCACCCTCCCTCAGGTCAGTCAGAGTTAGCTCCTCTCTCTCGCTGCGAGAGCCTGACATCACCGCACCACCACCCACCTTCTCTTCTACCCTCCCTCAGTCTGGCTGGTCGCCTATTGCCATCTGATTCTTGGTGCGACACGGCTTCTCTCTCTCCTTGAGCGATACCGACGTCCTCTCCTTGCGCCTCTACGCATTCCGGGAATGCCACCGAAGCAGCGCCTCTCGTCCATCCATCGCATATCCTTCGATTCCGCCCCTAAATCCTCCGCCCGCCGCCGCCACTGTTTGGCTATCTACAGTACCTAGTCATCTCATCTAGGACTCTGACTGGCCCTCCACCCGCCGACCCGCTCCCGCTCAACACCACCGCACCGCGAGCCCGCATGCCCGACTTCGTCCTGATTACATGATCCATTTCGATCCTCACCTCCACATCCATCTTTCAACCCTCACGCCCAACGCCCCGGTGCTGCGAGTCCGGCGCCGCGGCATACTCGAGTCACCATGTTTTGGAGGTTTGGCGGTTACGCCAACATCTCCACCATCGACACTATCCTCGACAAGCCCGACTTTACCCTCGAGGAGCTGCTCGACGAGAGCGACCTGATCCAAGAGCTCAAACAGCACAACTCCAAGCTCATCGAGTACCTGCGCGGTGACAATGTCCTCGAGAACCTCCTAGAGTACGTCGTCGCTCCCAAGCTGGAGACGGTCGAGACCCCCGAGGAGCCTGCCGATGAGGAAGACAAGGCCAAGGGCCGACTGCTGCCCTTCTCGCGATCGCGCGCATCCTCCCGCGCCACCGACCCCGGCAACGACGACGAGGAGGAACAGGAAAAGAAGCGCAACCGCTATGCCTTTGTGGCATGCGAGATTCTCAGCTCCGATACCTGGTCCATCTACGAGGCCCTGGCTGAGAACCGCCAATTGATACGCGATTTCTGGAAGTTCTTGTCCCGCCCTGCCCCGCTCGACCCCCTCCAGGCCAGCTACTTCACCAAGGTCAATGAGTCTCTGTTTGAGAAGAAGACCGAGGACATGATGGAGCTCTTGATGAGCCTGTCAGATGCTGTCCCCAACCTGCTGAGGCATGTCGAGTGCCCCATGATTATGGACCTTTTGCTCAAGATTATTGCCTTGGACCGTAACGAAGGTGGCCAGGGTGTTGTCGAGGTATGCGCACCCACTTTGATATAAACGAACTGCGCTAACTTTTCTTCTCGCATAGTGGCTGTACTCCAAAGACATCATTCCGACCCTCCTCTCCTGTCTAAGCCCCGAGAACAACTGGGTCGTCCAGACGGCTGCTGGTGATTTCATCAAGGCCATCATCACCATCTCGGCAAATGCTTCCCAGAACGAGCAGCAGTGCATCGGACCCAACGAGCTTACCCGTCAGCTCGTGTCCAAACCATGCATCGAGCAGCTCATCGGCTACATGCTCGGTGGCGGCAACCCTCTTACCGTCGGTGTCGGCATCATAATCGAGGTGATTCGAAAGAACAACTCTGACTATGATCCCGATATGGGCACTGAGGCTAGTGCTGTGCCCTCCAGCCGCGACCCAATCTATCTGGGCACACTTCTCCGCCTGTTTGCCGAGAATGTGCCCAAGTTCATGAGCTTGATCATGGACGTTCCTTCACAGAAGGACAAGATTAACTCTACGTTTGGTGCCAAGCTGGAACCGCTCGGCTTCGACCGCTTCAAGACGTGCGAACTCATGGCAGAGTTGCTGCATTGCAGTAACATGGGCTTGCTCAACGAGCCAGGCTCCGAGGAGTTGATTGCTACCCGCGATACTGAGCGACAACGTCTACGGAACGAGGGCAAGCTTGGCCCGCTGAAGGAGGAGGACCCTTCCACCGACGACTTGACTATGCGACGAGCCGCACCTGAAGAAGGTCGACGTCTGGAGGTTACGAACGCAGATGACGATGGCTTTGAGGAGGTTGAGCCCAGCAAGGAGATGAGCGAGGACACTTCTCATGAGTTTGTCAAGGCTGAGGTGGATATTCCCCCCGTTTCCACAACCTCGTTCTCTGGTAAGGATGAGGACGATTTCGTGGACGAGCCACTCAGCCCTACTCGACCAGGTGCCGAAACAGACAAGACTAAGGATACCCGTTTCGACGAGCCTGATCTGGTTGTTGCGCCTTTGTCGCCTACAAAGCCCAAGGCTCCCGAGCCTGCGACTGAAGAGCCAACCAAGGCTGAGCCGGCTGAGAAGCCTGAAGCAAAGGAAGCAAGCGGCAAGTCAGAGGATACAAAGACGCAAGATACCGACGTGGCTGCTAAGGATGAAGCCTCTGACTCTTCGGTTATGCTTACACCAGCTCCTTCTGAGCCCGATACCAAGCCTGAGTCGACTGATGCGTCGGCAAAGGACGAGTCCCAACGCCGGAGCTTCTCGCCTCACCCTGAGGATCTACCCGCGCCCCTCTTCTCGGCTCCTCCCGCGCCCGAGTCTGGTGCTGACCGACCCCCTCAGGTGGCTGAGGCTCAGTCTCAACGCGCCCTGGCGGATGAATCCATCACTGAGGCTAAGAAGGAGCAAACTGGGGACCAAACAACTGGGGAGCAGTCTGCTGAGCAGGATGCTGGTATTGACCCTGTTGTCGGAGACTTTTTGAAGATGCAGTTTGTCGAGTATCGCGTTGTACCGACTATTCTTGTAAGCCTTACTCGTTCTATCCCTGATCTTGTACTGACCCATGTAGTCTTTCTTCTTTGCATACCCCTGGAACAACTTCCTACACAACGTTGTGTACGATATTGTCCAGCAGGTCTTTAACGGTCCCATGGACCGTGGGTTCAACCCCAACCTTGCCGTATCTCTGTTTGAGGCGGCTGATGTCACAAGTGCCATCATCAACGGCCAGCAGGCCAGTGACGAGTCTCAGGCCAAGACCAAGACCCGAATGGGCTACATGGGTCACCTCACGCTGATTGCCGAGGAGGTTGTTAAGTTCACTGAGCGGCACCCTCCGGAACTGCTCTCCGAAACGGTCCTTGACCGAGTTATGAGCCAGGAATGGATCAACTACGTGGAGGGGGCGCTCGCCGAAACCCGCGAGAGGGATAATGCCATCCTCGGCGGCGTCCGGCCAGAGGTCGCTATGGGCAACCGGGCCATGGGCGGCAACCTTGGTGGCGTGGGCCTGTCCGGTCTGGGTGGAAACTCGGGCGCCGGCTCCAGCGCCCTGGCCGAGGCCGGCCTCAACGGCGGTATCGAGCTGAGCCAGGACAGTGGGAACGGGATCGGACCATTTACCATCAGCGCCGGCACGTTGATGTCTGGCTTTGGCAGCAGCAGTGATGAGGAAGACGAAGACGGAGACGGGGACGAGGAAGATGTCAACTCTGAGGTGAGTGGTGTTTCTGCTGAAGGCTTTGGCGAAGGGGGCATCCCTGGATTCCCTGGCATAGTGGACTCCCCTGAAGACGTGATCATGGGTTCTCCTGAGCCTATGCGAGCGGATTCTCCGGACAACGATGACCGACTGGACGTTACAATGACTTCGCCTATGGATTGGGTTAACTCTGGGGCTCCGTTACACGGGGATGGACGGCGCGGCTCAGAAGATCCGCATGCCGAGCAGGTTGAGCATGTTTCGAAGCCAGCAGGAAACCCCTAGGAGGGCCCATCCTGTTGGGGGACACTCAATCGGCCACGCACAAGGACTCAAGTGCCTTCGCGAGGCATGCACAGCCATGATGAGCCGACTCTCGACGACCTCGAGACACTCGAGGATATTGAAGTTGAGGAGCTCATGAGACTGTTGACGACGGCAAGATTTTGAGATATGATACCAGGCGTTGTGGGTTGCTAGACTAGGTGGACGGATGGAGAAGGTAGAGATGTCATGTAAGGGATTGCAGAAGATGGGTTATGTATAGAGTTATGATTGGCAACGGAGACAAGCGTTAGGATTTGCATGTTGCTACGGAGAGGAAAGAAATGGAATGGGGGATGATGCTGCGATGTCAGAGTTTCACAGGATGCCCATGCCGATGCCAGGCTCACATTTTCTAGTGTCGTTGATAACTGAAGGGCGTTATACTGACCAAGACTCATAGTTCCGAGCCTATACGGACCCCCTGAACAACTCAGCCGGGTCGATGGAGCCACCATCGATCCCTCCTCCTCCTCCACCCCCTCCGCCGTTGAACATCCCCCCTTCTCGAGCTCGGCTGCAACTGGCGGCGCGGTTGGCGATGCACCAGAAGAACAGCCAAGCACAATCATCAGGCAACCTAAGTAACGATGACGATGATGACGACGACAACCCCACGGATCCCTTTGCGGATACCGAAGAGGATTTCGACGATGACGACCAGCAGGCCCTAGGAAAGGGAGCCTGGTGGCGGGATGTTGTGAGAGACCGGGGAGGCAAGCTTGATGGAAACGAATCTGATGATGAGCGCGACGATGATGATGACGACGAGTTTGGAGACTTTGCTATGGCAGAAGATGATCGGGCTGGCGAGGATAACGAGCAGAGGATGGTCTTTAGGCCACTGGCCGTGAACCCGGCAAAGGAGGGATCAACGAGGGGACTCAGCGGTCTCTGGCCATTTGGACTCTCCAAGGCAGAGAAGGAGAAGGAAGGAAACAAGTCAACAGCCAACGACGATGACGACAATGGTGATGACAAGACGGGCGAGGGTGTGAGCAAAGCAGTGGAGGTCAAGGAAGCCAAGCGAAGGACGAGCATCGAGGACCCGGACGATGACGATGAAGTTGTTGTTTAGGCATGGAAGGACTACGATACCAGTTTACGCGGGAGGAAGGGCATAGACACGGACGGGATGAGATTGTGGGGAGGGTTTTTGGTTCAAGAATCCGAGGATGATAATGATGGGATGGGAGCTACTGTACGATTACACGGGGATGTTCTGGGTAGGGATACGCTGTACGTAGAATTGATGCATTGAGAGACGTGAGGCTGCCGTTGAAGCTGACGGTTGAGTTGGCTAAAGGTGAATGAATGCTTTGATGCATGTGTATCCCTGTGAGATGAGGCATGGCATACCAACTTGGCTATAGACGTGGTATTCCAACGAGGTCATCCCTGTCTCATCCACCGCAAGTCAGGAAGACTGCATCTGACGTCTAGAGAGAACTCAGCCCCAGACACGCGAGATTTCACAACCGCGCAGCATGTGTCTAAACGCGTACGGAGTAAGAGCAGGAAATTTAATTTAAAACAGTCGCCCAGAAGAAGTGATGGATCATTAAGCTAAGCGCCCGGCAGATCTAAAATCTCACCAGGAAACGTTTCCGTTCGTTCCCGTTCTCCATAAAGCGGTTGTTCTTGACAGCACACACACACACAGTCGTCGCCCTGCCCTGCCTGTTGAGCTGACGCAGGGCTTGCGAATCATGTTATACAGTAAGCACAATATGGGGAATTTCATTTTGTTGGAGAGTGAGCACTAGCAGGCACGTGTGCGGCCCAGTCCCATTTCGCTTGTAGCCGAGAGGACACCCCTGTAGGAAGAAGCAAACTTGAGACGAGACCTTGGTGATTGAGCAAGTGGGATGTGTTTGAGATTTTAAAGTTGATTCATATGAATACGAGATGATTGACATGATTGACATGTGGTGATTTCAACGGTCAAAGGAGTGAGGAAGAAGACAGCAACAAAGGATGGAGGATTTCGTGTTTAATGCAGGGGATGAAAGATGTATCCGGATTAGGGAACCTAGAAAGGCAGGGGGGAAGCTGACATACCATGCAATCCGGTAAGCAGAAGCAGAAACGGAATTAAAGCGTCAGAACGTTAAAAAAGAAAAATTGGTGGTTGCAGGCGCGTAATTTCGAAAAGAGATGGGCATAGGGCTGTTCCTAAAAGGAACCACCTACTGTGCGTGTGGAGTAAAGGGACACCGAAGTTCCTGGAATAGCTCGGCAGGGGGGGAGAGATGAGGTTGATTCAGATTGAGGAAAGGGAAACAATTGACGTGGAGGATTTTGAGAATGAGGCATGGGGGTGATACGATGGGCAGGGATAAATGCTACACTCCAAGTCGTGGATCCCTTCTTGTACAAAGAGATGGGGAAGACAATCCTGCTGGAGTTGAACAATTTGCTGGCTGTCGATCTTATTGTGAGGCATCAAGAGTATACCTGAATAGTCATAGTTGATAGACAGGGGGGATCAACTTGGTGGCGTGAAAGCTCGCAAAATCACGACCGCTTTCGCATCTTATAACGGCATCTACTAGTGTCTCTCTCTCGTTGGTTCAAGTTTTCACGATTCATCTCACCCAACGTGGTTAGAAAGGGGATCAGCCAGATAATCTCTGAACTCGTCATTGAGTCCTTATTCATGCGTGTCCTCACAGTGAGTGATATACTATGTAGACAAAACGTCTCGCCTCGTCTACCTCGCACTCATACTTGCGCCACCTCGGACTTGAGATTAATGACAAGACAAACATCGTCTAAATCGAGACGGATCAAGTACCCGGACCCGAACAGACCAAAGAAAAGGCTGAGCGAATTCCCCTGGCTCTTTTTAGCCCCCAATCCTTCCTGGGCTGGGGGGAAGGGAAGGGGAGACGCTGTCAAAGGGACCCGCAGGGGGAGAGAGTACCTAAGGTCCCCATGTCGCGCCTTGATCCATCAGCCAGCAACCGAGAGAGTGGTACCTACTTAAGGGTCTGGTCTGCGCAGCGCCCGTGAGCCAACGCCGGTCCCGGCGAATTGATGTCATTATTTACGTTCTAATTGATTTTTTGACTTGTTTTTTTTCTTTTTAACGAACACGTTTTGTACTGAATTGAATCTGACGTTGTCTTTTTGTTGTGTCGGAGTCAAGAGACATGCCGTAACGCCCGGAACCCGACCCGCGACAACTTACTGTCCGTCCATTCTACTCAAAATGTCTCTCGAGAAGCAACACCACCAGCCACTCTCACAGCAAAGCCAACCCCCTCCAGAACGCCTCATCCAAGCCGTCGCCCAAACCCTCAACATCTCTCGAGACGAAATCATCCTCTACGACTCCTTCATCGAACTAGGTGGCGACGAGACAAAGGCCGAAGCTCTGAGGTTGGCATGCAGGAGGAGGGGCATCGACGTCAAGACCGAGCATGTGTTGAATTGCCCTACGCTCGCTGAGCTGCAGACTAGGATAACGCCATTTCCTGATCCTCTTCCTCTTGATTCTACCACCCATTCGACTTTGAGCTCGGAGGATTCTATTCGGAGCACTGTGGTTGATGATGACGTATTCTCGCCAAAGAGTCGAAAGTGGGCAGATTCCATGTCTAGCTACGACTCCGTTTCAACTGACGACGACTCGATAAAATCCAGTCTTGACGGTCTACTCAGGTCTTTTCCCAAGGTTAAGAATGTGTGTCTTGCGACCCCCAAGGCAGGGCCTTTTGATGGCCAGCTGGTGGCCTTTCTCAGCATAGCAACCAGTAGCAGCAAGACGGAATCCGAAGTTGATGAGATTACTTTACCGCCAAGGAAGGAGATGGAATCCCAGAGGAAGGAGATGCGATCTTTACGAACGGCCGTTCAGGAGTGGGCTGCTGATGCGCGACGGCCTCAGATTTGGATTCCTCTCGCCTATATGCCCTTCACCGACAGTCAAGAGCCAGACGCCCGACGACTTCAGATGTGGGCTCAGGATATCAGCAGTCCCACGTATGACGAGGTCATGAGGATACAGGTCACTGAGCCTAGGCGACGGAGAGACATCAGTCCGGGCAAGTGGCGGAAGAAAGTACAGTCTTGGGCCGAGTCGCGAAAGTCCATGTTGGTGTCTCACGATGCTGAGGAGTTGGGAGAGACGGTTTGTTTCCCACTCTCACCCATGCAGCAGCTTTACTTTCAAGCCTTGAAGCGGAAGGGGGAGCCCATCGCTGAACTAGAGTGTCGATATACCCGGAGCGTTATGCTGAGAGTAAGAGGTGGAGCTAAGCCGTCGCATGTTGAGAAGGCTGTTGAGGCTTTGGTCGCTAGGCATGAGATGCTTCGAGCTCGCTTCAGACCAGTTCTTCAGGAGTGGCTTCAGGTTATCGTTCCTGTGGCTTCAAGTTCATACCGTTTCGCTCACCATGTTGATGTTGACGATGATGAGATACGGGCTCTGGTGGAGGGAGCGCAGGCTGCTATTAACCCTACCAAAGGACCCGTCTTTGCTGTCCAACACATTCGGAACGAGAACAGCCAGATGCTACATCTTACGGCACATCACCTAATCGTCGATCCCCTATCATGGCGCATCATCATCCACGACTTGGACCAACTGCTCCAACGAGGCACTCCTTTATCCAAACCATCAACATCTTTTCCTCGTTGGATCGAATATCAAAACTACGAAATGAGCCAGCGATTATTCGAACCGACTCTCCCGTTCGAAGTATTATCCGCCGACCTGGAATACTGGAATCTGACGCAAGAAGCCAATACCTATGGCAACACACAACGATCCTCCTTCTCCTTAACACCGGAACTAGTCTACATCCTGAAGAACGCATCCGCCGATGTTTTGAGGACAGAACCGGCTGATGTCCTCCTCGCAGCACTACTACTCTCCTTCTCTCACATGTTCCCCGACAGGGCCCTCCCGACGCTATGGAAGCAAGAACACGGTCGAGGCGCTGTTGATGGAGGTCTCAACATTATGGATACGGCTGGATGGTTTGCTTCGCTTTGTCCCATTGGCGTCCTCCTCGACTCGACAATCGATTTAATTCAGGCCATCAAGCTTATCAAGGATACGCGCCGAACCGTGCCCAGAGAGGGTATTCCCTACTTTGCTGCTGAGTTTTCCACCTCGAAAGGCGCAGCCGCGAGTCTCCCAGTGGAAGTCATCTTTAACTGTGCGGATACGGCAGAGCAGCTTCAACGAAAGAACGGACTCCTGGAGCCGGTGATAGCCCCGGGTCAAGAAACAGCTTCTCTCACATCCGATGCAGGCCCTGAAGTGGGCAGGACAGCCCTCTTTGAAGTTTCCGTCTTGATGGACGCTTCGGGGGCACAGGTGGATCTTACATACAACAAGACGGCCAAGTACCAGGACAAGATTGAGACTTGGGTGCAAGTCTTTGAGCGACTTGTACTGGAAGCCATTGGCAAACTCCAGAATCACGAGCCTGAGCTCACCCTCGCCGACGCACCGTTACTGAGATCATCTTACAAGGCTCTTGCTAGACTCACTTCCGATCGACTCGCAGGCGCTCCCATACCGAATGTTAGAGACATTGAGACCATCTACCCCGTTACGCCAGCTCAGCAGGAAGTTCTTATCGCCCAGACGCAGAACATCGACACGTTCAACGTACACGCCGTTTACGAACTTAAGGGACGTTCGATCGATGCCGCAAGACTGTGCACTGCGTGGGAGGCCATCGTGACCAACAAGCCAGCTCTGCGGAGTATCTTTATTGATGGAGTCTCTCGGGAGGGGTTGTTCGATCAGGTCATTTTGAAAAAGGCATCGCCGAGTATGCTCTTTATCGAATCGATAGACCCTGACGAGGCCGTCTCGACTTTACCAGAGTTGAACATGCCCTTGACAGAACCGCGTCATCGTCTTTCAGTGTGTCATAACCCTGATAGGACGTTGGTGAGGTTGGATACCAGTCAGGCCATCTGCGATGTTTGTTAACCCGGATTATTCGTCATGAAATTGTTGCTAATGGGTATAGTTGGCGAGTCTTGACCTGTTGGTGACAGAGTTGAGTAGAGTCTACTCAGGCGAAGAACCGATACACAACGAAGCCCTTCACTGCAAGTATCTATACCACGTCTCCTCCACCGACACGGCCTACAGTATGGAAGTCTGGAAGATTGGTTTATCCCACGCGAGACCGTGTCTATTCCCTCATCTCTCGCCTTCTTCAGGGGACACGTTCCAATCTCAATCATATACCCTCGACGTCACACGACCTCAACTCCAGGCTTTTTGTGCACAACAGCACGTTGAGCCACACGCCGTCGTGCAACTTGCTTGGGCGTTGGTTCTCCGTGCTTTTGTGGGTGTGGACCATGTCACATTCGGATATCAGTTTAACGGTCGAGATGAGCAGCTCCTCGGTGGTATCAACCAGGCTGTTGGCAGCTTTGCCACTCTTCTCCCGTGCTGCATTGAAGTTAGCCCCGACTTTTTAATCGGGGCTTGTCTTGCTTCTGTGGGAGAGTCATTCATCACCTCTCGCAAGCATGATAATGTCACCATGGCCAAGATTCAGCATGCACTGCGACTCAAGGAAAAGCTCTTCAACACGTGCTTATTCTTTCAAGACTCTGACCCTTTTGAGAACAACCAGTTTGAAACGAAGAGGGCGGCAGACCTTGTTCTTTCTCCTGTGACATCTGGTCGCAGAACGGATTGCGACCTCTCCCTCACAGCAATTTTCGCCAACGGTCGTCTTCAAGTCAGCTTCACGTCACGACATGTTTCGCATAACCAGACGCAAAGTATCATTAGCAGCTTTGAGGCGGCTTTGAAACGCATCATGGAGCATCCGGACAGTTCTGTTGATGAGGTGGACCTCTTTACGGATCGTCACTACGCGCAGCTTGTCGTTAATGATTGGGAGTCGACTCAGAGGTCTCGCAAGATTTCAGCTTGTGTTCACGATGTTATCCTGCAGCATAGTCTTACACGTCCTGATGCTCTCGCTGTCTGTTCTTGGGATGGAGACATGTCGTATGCTCTGTTATCCACTCTGGTTACTAGATTACGGACGTATCTAGTGAATCTTGGCGTTGGTCCTGGTATGGCTGTGCCTGTCGTACTGGACAAGAACCACTGGGCCCCCGTCATGCTCCTCGCCGTCATGCAAGCTGGTGCCAGTTTCGTGGCTCTCGACTGTCATGATCCGGCCACGGTCAAATCAACTATCGATCACCTACGACCTCACATTGTTCTTGCAGCTGAAACAGCATGGCGAGATCTCAGTGCCATGGTACTCAATCTGGTCATCGTCAACGACACCCTCTTTGCCAATCTACCCCCTCACATGTCATCGCTCGCACGCGAAGCCAGCCCCGAACAAGCCGCCTGTGTCTTTATCAGCCCCCGTGCCTCGAGGAGCATCTTCTTCACCCACTCTTCGCTATGCTCCATCTTTGTGAGTCAAGGTCAAGCCCTCAAGATGGACAGCTTTAGCAGAGTCCTACAGCTTTCAGCTTTCAACGTCGACATCTCACTTGTCGAGATTCTCGGCACCATGGTTCACGGCGGATGTGTTTGTATTCCCTCGGCAAAGGATCGTGCTCAGGATCTCACTGGTGCCATGGCACGAATGGGAGTTACATGGTCTTACATGACGGGTATACTTGCTCGGAGGATCGCTCCAGCTTCTGTCCCTTCTCTCCAGACGCTCTGCTTCCGAACTCGCAAGCTGGATCCTGACACGTACGGACCTTGGTTGGAGAGTCGCAATGTTCTGCTTGCTTATGGAGCGCCCGACATTTGCCCTCTTGGCATCTCCATCACTGAGATCACAAGGGACAATGCATTGAACGTCATAACTCCTCCCGTAACGGGTCGCTTCTGGGTTCTTAACCCTGAAGATCCAAAGAAGCTCATGCCTGTTGGTGCCATCGGTGAACTGGCCATTGACAGTCCTCTTGTTACGCCTCATCGGTTCGCTCTTGATAGACCTCTAGTCGCCCCAACTATTCCCTACCAAGGAGAGAAGCAAAAAGCTCGATATCTCAAAACAGGCCATCGAGTAAGATTTCTCGACAACGGCAACATCCAATTCCTCTCCAGTATCCGCGACGACACTGTCGTAGATGGATTGACAATCGACGTGACAGAGGTAGAACAGCATATCCGTCGATGTCTCGGCAAAGGCATCGATGTCGTGGTGGACTCGATCAGGACGAGAGACTCGGCTCCTTTTCTCGTTGCTTTTCTTGAACTCGATCCTACGCTTTTTCATGGACAGGGGAACTTTTGCCATGTTAGCGAACGTGTCAAGGAGAGGACTTTTCTTGCAAAGAAGATGTTTGATGAGTCGATTGAGAACCCAGGTCCTCACACACCCAAGATTCCTCGACATTGCATCCCATCAATATTCATTCCCGTCAAGGAATTACCTGTTTCTACATCTCTCAAGGTCAACCGTCGCAAACTACAGAGAATTGTGTCTCAAGTATCCGGTCAAGACCTCCTCGCCATGTCGACGGTTCCCAACCCGACAGAGATTCAACGTCTTGTTCTCACGCAGAAGCCTCTCCCTTTGACGCGTCCGGAGCAGGTCATGAGGTCTATCTGGGCTGGTGTACTGCGCATTCCACCCGGTGAGATTAAAGGTTCTGACAGTTTCTTTTCTGTTGGTGGGAATAAACATCTTGCTACTGAAGTCGTCATTGCGTGTCGAAAGTACGGACTTCATGTGTCTCTTGTCGATATTTTGAATCAAGCTTCACTCACAGACATGTGTCGAGCTGCAGAGTCATCAAACAAACCTACAAAGAAGACGCTAGACATGTTTGCTCCTTCGCATCTAGCATTTTCCATGGACAAGTTTGACAATGCGCTTGTCAAGGATGTCATGGCGCCTCAGCTCAACTGCTCACCTCGGAATATCCTCGATGTAACCGAGGCTTCGTCTCAGCAGATTCGAAGTCTCGAGTTGGGCATGTTTACTTCACGTGCTGACATTGTCTGCTTGGTTATCAAGTTCAACGGACCTCTCAAGTTATCCAAGCTTGAAGCTGCTTGTGATGATCTCACAGCTATGCATCCCGCCCTCAGAACGGCTTTCGTCTCACATGAACATCGAGTTTACCAAGTTCATCTTGCTTCACCGGCTCCTTTTAGGACGTATCCCTGCGAGTCAAAGCTTGACAAGATGACCGAGACTATCATCAAAGAAGAGCAGACCTTTGCCTTTGACCCCAAGACTCCTGCTACGCAATTCACATTTCTAGAGTCTAACAAGCAAGGCACGCTCATTTTGCGTTTGAGCAAGACGCAGATAGACAACACTTCGTCACATCTCATCGTCCAGGATCTCGTTTCTCTTTACGAAGGAGCCGCCAGCACGACTCCTAGATCGAGCTTCCTCGAATACACCCGTGCTTCACGTATCAACCGTGAGCAAGGCTTGGAGTTTTGGAAGTGTCAACTCGAAAACATTTCCATGACCAATGTCATCAACGACATTAAACCTACACCTCCAACACCCGTGTCTCAGATCAAGTCTCTTCAGCATACCACTTCTCAAGGTCGTCTTGTCGACTATGGCATGACACCTGATACTGCACTCAAAGCTGCTTGGGCCATTGTACTCGCTACGCTCTCAGGCGTCAACGACGTTCTCTTTGGCGAAGTCATTCACACACAGAATGTTCCTCCTCCGTTTGCCATGGATCTCAGCAGCATGGTCGGTCCCTTGACAAACGTCATCCCCGTGCGTGTACAGTTTCCAGCTATCCACAGCACACCTCTCGATCTCATGACGTGCGTACAAAAACAGCGACAATCCAACGCCCGCTTCGACATGTTTGGTTTTCAAGAACTTGTCAATGAGTGTACCAATTGGCGAGCTTGTACTCAATTCAGTACCATTGTTCAGCACCATGTCAAGTCGCCTCTTGATGGATCTTCGACGCTCAATATCGATGGGATGACGTTTACATACAAGACGGTTGATCCTCCAGCCCAAGACTTGCCTCATTTGTTTGTTCGCTCAACAATTGAGGGCGCAGACCGTGTCACGCTTGAGATTAAGTACTCAGAGGAACGTCTCTCTACTTCCTTTGTGCAGTCTTGCCTTAGTCTTCTCGTCGCTGCTTGGGAGACTCTTACGCACACAGACACGATTCATCAGCCAATGGTTCAATCTGCCGATGAAATCAGTCGCTCGGTGAAGCAGATTCCTTTCCCTCCTAAGGAATCTAGCACTTTACATGTCCCGGTTGATGTTGTTCTGCAACCAGGTCAGCGAAAGGATCTGGACAAGGCTATCGCTGGAGCTTGGAACGAGGTTATCAAGCCATCATCCAACATTCCTCAGCGTCAACTCGAGACTATCCCTTTCTACGCCATCTCTCGGTCTATTCTATCCGCTCACTCCCTTACAACACATCTCAACCAAGCTTTGAGGTCTCTCAACATTCCCAACCTCAACACCATCACCCTCAGAGTTGAAGATATCCTCTCCAACCCAAGCAGTCTTTCCCAACTCGAGCACATCGCCCACCTCCTCCGCACCGCAGGGACCCTCGCACTCCCAATCCCTCCTCCCGCCCCCAAATCAGAAGCATCCTCAACCCTCCGCCGACCAAAGTCAAGATCAGGTCCCCAGTCCGAACGCACAGTCTCATGGCGCAAGAGCTTTCTCGGTCTGAGAGGTCGAAGCAGCATGAAAGATCTAAGCCAAAAGGCTAGCGAATGGATAAAGTCGAAGAAATCCACCAGCGTTACCTCACTTCCTTCTAATGCCGTTCATGAACTAGACGGTTCCTCCTCACGCGGGAAACACGTCGCTGAACTTCCTGTACCTCCCGTCCCAAGACTAGGCAGTCTTCTTTCCGAGAATGAAAAGCCCATCGCTGAACTCGAGGGGACTATCCTTAACTACGACTCTGGCGGTCGAGGCAGTCCAGTTGATAGAAGCAGTATCGGAGATTCATCATGGAGATCAGAAGACGCTGGTTCCTCATGGAGGTCTATTGAAGAGGTTGTCCAAGTTAGTCCTGTTGGTCCTTTTCATGCTGATAAGCGCAAGTCTATCTGGGGATCTGTGTTGGAACTGCCACGGAGGTCAATGACTCCTCGTTTCTTGAGGTGAAGAAGGGTCAATCTCGTGCACAAGACAAAAAATGTGTCTCAATTTTTATATTATCATCCAGGCCTTGAAAGGCTCAGTTGGATATGACGCCCATGTTTTCAATATTTCTGTAATTATATCATGACAACAAGATAGACATAGTAATGATACCCCATGAACCATGCATTATTATACAAAGAGTTACATACCACAGTACCTATATCATGAGAATAAAGCATCACAAGCAACAGTCACATGAACAACAAAACAAAACATCACATGTACTCCAAATTGAAATCATTATTTCATTCTGTCCCAAAGGCTCCTCTATAATGTCATAAGACAGTCTATATATCTGTCACTCAGTGCAACTGGGGTATACGAGTTTAACCAGGAGATCCGAAAAAATGCCCATAATACAACCAAAAAGCACGCTCAAAAACATCAAAAACCATTTTGATCAAAAATCATCAAATCATGTCAAGACTCTGTGAGTG
This sequence comes from Fusarium sp. NRRL 66088, assembly GCA_013186415.1. Lineage (NCBI taxonomy): Eukaryota > Fungi > Ascomycota > Sordariomycetes > Hypocreales > Nectriaceae > Fusarium > Fusarium sp. NRRL 66088. Next base: position 18,464 of record JABCKD010000710.1, on the reverse strand, counting down.
AGGGTGAGAGAGTCTAATGAAAGTCTCCCACCCGAGGACCAAAGTACTCGCCCGGCTTCAACTGCTGAAGAGGGCAAGCATCATCCTCGCATCCCACGTAGTTGATGGTGTTGCCCCACCACTTCAGCTCAGTACCTTCGAGCTGAAGGGCGAAGAAGATGACGATTCCGGCAATGGCGATGCCGCAGGACCATGCTGCAGAGAGTACAAAGTTGTACTACAAGATTGTTAGTGTAGTTCATAGTATCGTATCAAAGTCAGGTAGGTGACTTACTTTGGACCACAAGCCGAGGTATCGTGACTTGAGGTAAATCCAGGAAAAGTACGCAATAGGCACCGAAGGCCAGACATACGACATGTTGTACGGAGCCCACACAATGCCTCCATACATAATGGCCACGGGGTGAATCTGTCGAGTCCAAGTCCAGTTGGGGAACTTCTTGTTCAACAACCAGACAGCCAATACGACAACGACTCCCAGAGGGAAACCGATAAGCACCTCCGTATACAATCCGTTCTGGCCAAAGATCTTCTTAGGACCAACAGTGCCCCAAAGAACAGAGGCGGTGAAGAAGGTGTTGACGCTAGGGCAAGACATCTTCCAGCGGGCATCCTCGGTACAGACATCTGGGATCTGGGTCATCTGGAAATTGAGGACGCCAACGCACACGAATGTGCTGATAAAGGTGGCCACGATCTGGGCAAAGAAGGTGTGTCGGGGAGGGATCTTGACATAGTGAGCAAGCTTGAGATCGTTGGAGAACATGACAGCGTGGGCGCAGGTTACGTAGCCGAACGACTTGAAGTAGTTCATGGCCAGAGCATTGCCCTCAACAAAAGACCCTCCAATAAACTCGGCGAGCACAGTCAATGTCACCTCGATACCCGTCATGGCCTTGATGATACCGACAGGAATGACAAAGACGAGGCAAAGAGCAAGACCGTAAAAGATGACACCAGGCGACGTGTGAGTATCCCAACCGGCAATGCCCGAGATACCAAAGGCCATGGCGCAGACAAGGCACACCATGTACCACCATTCAGGCACCTCACGGTAAGCCTTCATGAGACGAGTGTGCACATCGAGATCGTGAATTTCCTCGTTCCCAGTCGACTTCTTCTTCCTCATGCTGTTGAAGAGACCCTTGAATCCAGTCACAATCTCGCGACGGTGGAAGAGGATAGCATAAGTAAGTGTCGAAGTGTAGATGCCGAAGAAGAAGATGTAGATGACCACGTTGCCGGCACCCAAAAATGGTGGCGAGTAGTCCTCATACTTTTCGGCATCAAACAGACCACGATCATTGATGGCACGAGTGACGTTGTACAGGTTGCCAAAGCGATCGTAAACACGGTTGCTGTTGATGGGGAGGAAACCCGTGTTGTAGATATTGCTGTACCACAGACCCAACACAACCCACATGGAGATGAAAGCACCAACAAAGCGGTTGAATGTGCTGAAGAAGGGGACCATCAAAGGATCGGCCGAGTCCCACAACAGGACATTCCAGTCCCAAGTGGGGAAAGGGTTGATGCCAAGACCATTGTTAAAACCAGTGATGGTGCTGAGATCGCGATGCGTGGGGTCGATCCAGGTCATCCAGCTAAAGTTGGAGAGTGAAGTCCAGAGGTAGTTGGGCAACCAGAACCAGATGAACATGGCGCCAAACATGACGTAGAAGAACTTGATTCGCGAGACTCGCCAGATCTTGGCAAAGGGACCTTGGACCGGGCTATTGTTATCAGTGTGGAAGGCCGAGTTCAGCGCAATAGTAACCAGCGACGCGGGCCACACGCAGTAAGAGGGGTACACCAGGAACCGACGGCAGACACCAGCCATTCCGTAACCAATAAAGTTGGTGCTGAGTGCGATCAGAATCTGGTAGGCAAAGTGGGAGGCGTATGGCTGGTTAAAGTATTGTGGCAAATACTGCACCCAGATGATGAGGTTGGTGTACGGAGTGTTGTATGCGACGTTGGCCATGATGGTGATGAGCATGTGCTCCTTCTTGGAGAACGGGCCTGGGTTGAGAGAATGACGAACACCAAGGAACGTAAATCCAAGATCAGGGAGCCACCTCTCACAACCCTTGCCAATGGGATACGACAGAAGCTGAGCGACGTTGGCCATGATACGGATCGCAGGTTGACGAATATCGAAGAGCTGGTTGGTGAATGCGAGGAGCACCGAGAATGTAAGACCAATGGCCCAACTGCGGATCGTAGAGCTGGGAATTGACGTGTCATCCTTGTTCTCAACCACGGCTCGTACTTCGGCATATGGGCTGTTGTTGGTGATGAGGGCAGCCTCCAGCTTCATCTCTTGTACCAGGTTCTCGTGCTTTTCGGGTTGTGTGAAGAGTTCGTCGTTCTCGAGGAAGGCCTTGATCTTTTGGATCACTATCAGAGGAAAGTTGGGATCCTTTTCGTGGATGCGATAGACCCGGCCCATGATGTCGCGGACGTCTTCGAGGGTGTACTTGGAAGCGAGTTCGCGGGCCTCGAGCAGGTCGTCCTCGGTGACGTGAAGGTCCTGCTCAGCGGCGTGGTAGTCGGGCATATCATCTTGATCGTAGGAGAAGGACTGTTGATTGCTCTGGTTAATTCAACTGGTCTGCGGTGCGAGGTATGAGGAGCGCAGAGGCAGCAGGGGTCAGGCGATCTGGAGATCAGGGTCCATTACCTCATTGTACTCGGAGGATGAATCGGCAATAACCTGTTCTTGGTATTGTTCTTGATATTGTTGCTGGGGATTGTGGTCGTCGGGGACCTCTGACACCCCACCGGTGGAAACCCTCTTCTCGTTGTCCGCCATGGCCAAGGGCCGGATGAAAGGTTCCAGATCTAGTCCTCCAGGTTTACGAAACCGCAGTTCGCGCTGTCACTCTATATCTCTCGAGGGGTGTGACGCGTGGAGTCAGCGATGCAAGGGCGGCGATGACGATTCGGGACGATTCAATCGAGGGAACAGGGTCGGCCTATGTAGTCAAACTAGAGAGGTTTATGATGGCAAAATGACTAGCGAATCGATGGAAATTCGCGACAGATACGAGGTTGTCTGTGGGTGAGACTCGGGTTGCTAGAGCGAATGCTTGCGAACAGCAACGTCGCGATGGCTTCAGAGTGGCAAAGTGGATTATTGTCGAGATGAACCAGCGACGATGTCGATGTCGATGCTGTTGATGGGAAAAGAATGAAACAACCCAAATGCTGATAATGGGGGAAACAGGCGTCTTTGAGTTGCTGCGTCCAGACAGGTTGTAGCGTGAGTCTCGTCGGGTCTAGAGTGTCCACGAAAGGACAGGCGGCCGACAGGCGGATCTTGGTCGGCTCGCGGCACTCGTGGCGCTGGGTTCCTGTGCAGTGTCGTGTATGTATCGCGGATACTGGCTGCCGTGCTCGCGTGGTGATGGGAATGCGTGCGTATGCAGGCAGGCAGGCAGACAGACAAGAGCTGAGTCGAGTCGAGTCGAGTCGAATAGCCTCGAGTTTCACCGTAAGTCTTGTCTTGTCTTTGCTTGGTTGGGAGGGAGGACACGGGATCGTTTAATGGGTTCCCTTGACGGTTTTGGACTGGTTTAAACGTCGAGATATGCAAGTCGATCACAGAGAAGAAAAGAAGAGAGGGAAAAGGGACCGCAAGCCGAGAGCACACAACAAGATTGAGAGCGGACTTCGTCTCCAAATATGCCTTCCACCCCCCCAACACAGGGCAGGGCGACCTCACTGACTGCAAGCAAAAACAACAAGCCCAGGGCACTTGGGTTGACAGGCCCTATCATCCTTGTACAGTTGTCCGTCCTGTCTCTGCCTCTCTGCCTCTGCCGCGGGCTTTCCTCTACCTCTGCCAAATCACCGCCCGGATCGCGCTGGGGAATCCTTGCCTTGGGGGTGTGTGTGAGGCGCTGAAGCGTGAGAATTGTCTGGCTGGCTTGCTGCAAGTACCCCCCCTTGGTTCCCTCGACAGAGAGCATGACACGACACACACGAGTTTAACGCTTGCTTGCTGGAGGGCCCTACCTATTACCCAGGGGATCCTCCCATTAGTGAGAGAGAGAGAGAGGTCCCAGATACGGGTCGCCTCACTCTTGTCGACTGGCTTGCTTTTTCCTTCCTCTCTTCAATTCTTAAGCTGCACTGCGCTGCGCTGCCCCGGGCTCTAATGGCGAACCGGCGTGGAACGCTATGGCTATTGCGGCAGTGGCACCGGGACCTTAAAATGAGGAACCCTGAGGGAGGGGGGGGAGGCTTGGAAACATCGGGAATGCAATCTTGGACACACACTTGTTGGCTGTCGATGATCATGGCAAGGCATGGTAGCATGGCGGTGTGTTATGTCGCTAGGCGCCCCGAGATGACCGACCGCAGCAGGCGAGAGAGAAACAGCGCAGCAACACACGCTATCAATACACTACAGTAGTAAAAGAGAAAAATAGAAAGGAGGCCATCGTCACCGCAGGTCAGCCTCGTAAACCCGCCTGCAAACTGGGACCTCGGCCAGGCGAAAAACTGACCTGATGTCGTCGACAGAAACTTGGAAAGCTGTCTGTCTCCCTTGAACGTCGATGTACCCGGCCGAAACGGTCCAGACAAGGGGGTCCCCCATCCGCTGAAGCCACGAGATGCTCGCTGCAGATGACCAGGGATCTTCCTTCCAGACTACCAAATCCAGGGCAATGGGCCACTGCTACACTGGAGACGTTCAACCAATATCGATCAAAGACGTCTCTTGTTCTCTTTCTCTTTTGGTAATCCCCAAACCGAAAGGAAAGAAATCCCAGCGAAGATCCCCATGTCTCAGCTTTTTTGTATCTGGTTCCCCAAAACCCCTACCCTACCGCCTATTCAACAAAAAAACTTGGCTTTACACCATGCTATGCTCATGATTCAATAACAAGGCGAAAAGACATCTCCACCCCGTATGTACAGCGCACACCTCTCTTCTTCCCCCCCGCTAGAGATGCCATATAAACCCACTTCCCGCCAGGGGCCACCGTACCGGCGCCCGGTGCCTTGGACAGTAGCCTCCTCTTTCGCGAGAAGGACCGGGATACCCTTTGAAGATTAGCAGAGTGCCTGACGTCGAATCCATGGGACAATGCGTGCGTGATACACAAAAGAGGGGGGGGGAAGACCTGTATTCATCCATTGAAAGATCGTCGTCCAACTTCAATGCTGGGCTTCAACTCGCTATCAAGGCCCAACTCTGAGACCGAGATACCAAATATGAGGCCCTCCAACCTTCCCGCCGTCATCCTCCCAATAATAGCCTATAACTGCCATCCTCTTACCAGATAGCCTCAGCTTCTCTAGCCCCGTTGCTAGAAACTCGTCTATTTTCCCTTTGGCGCCATTCGGGACCTGTCAAGAGTCCCCATCGTCATCATTGGTCCAGGGATCCCGTCGGAGCCCCGTGATTGGTCGCCCTGTATTTCAGAAGGGCACCTGAACTGGAGCCAACGTGGACCTTGGCAGAGAAAGATGGGCTCAGTCAGTGGGAGAGAAGCTTCTGCGAGATGAGATGAGATTTGGAATTTACAAAAATCTTTCGTTTAACCGATGAGATCTTGTTCTAGTGGCTTTACCGTCTTTTGATCTTTGAAAAAAGTCCGTGAGTGAGTGAGAGTGAATGTGGAGAAAACGGCAGCTAATGCATCCAGAGATGGACAGATGCAGATGCTTTCGAACTGACTGACTCATACCCAAGATAGCGTTGGATCGAAGTTTGGATTGGGTTGAGATGCAGCATGTAATCTACATTTCTTTCTATCAATAGATAGACACAGAACTAATAGACAGCACAGCACAGCAACTACTGTACTTCTCCTCCTCCTCACTCTCTCTTAGCCAGTCAACTCCTCCTCGACCATCATCACCATCAACATCCATCCACTCCTCGGCATCACCGCCACGCCCTGCATTGACCACATCCATCTCGCGGCATGCAAGCACCCTGCGCCGCCTATGGCTCTCTTCCAGCCTGATGCTTGCTCAAACGTCCATCGGCCGCAGCAGTCCTTGGCCCCGAAAGCTGTCAACCAACTCTTTCTGCTTTGCCGCTCCGCCGCCTCATCTCTTCAGACGTGGGTTCACTCTATAGAGCAGTGATCGCTCACCGAGTGTCAGTAAGCTTTTGGTGTGCCCCTCGTGGTCCAAGGGGAAAATGGCACACTGTAGGTATCCAGACACATGAGCAACTTGTCAGAGGACCTCTCTCGCCCTCTCTCTCCACCGACGATCGCTCTCGTCATCGGCAAATCTCCCCACTGGAACCTTTTCAAGGGTCCATTTCCCTGCAAAGTGAACTGTTGATCCCATCCCCTCATTATCCGGTTATCACACATGCAGATGAAAGGAAGAAAGAAAAGAAAAAAAGCCGCTCTCTTTTTTATTATCCTGGACCCTTAATGCAACCTGCAGTAACCCACCACCACCCCCCTCATCATCACTCCGCCAGCCCAAGACCTTGCACGAACCGTGCCTCGTCAGCCTGCCGTTCCAGAGCCTCCCGCATCCGCTGTGAATACACCCGTCTCTTCTTCTCCTCCTCCGCAGCATCCCCGGTCCTATCCTCCTCAAAGTCCTCCGGCGTGAAGAGTGGTGGACCCCCCGTGAAGCTGATCATGCCCAGCTTCTCCCCCGTCCAGAACAGTATGTTGTCCTCGTTGGGCCGGTCCGGCTTGGACCGGCGCTTGGTAGACAGGATCTTGCGTGCGAGGTCGTCCGAGCCCGGCATCGAGGCAAAGAGCGACGCCTGTGTCTGCACGTCGCTGTGCCCGATCTTGGTCCTTCGGCACTCGGTGTATCCGTCCCTCTCGAACCACTTGATTTGCCCGGCCCCGTCCGAAAAGGCAATCTTGGTCCCGTGGTTGATTACCGACAAGATGATGGATGAAGCTGCTGTGTAGCGGTTCTTCATGGTAGAGTTTTGCTGAACAGGCCCGTCGCTTGACAGATCTACAGACCCCAAGCCATACAGCTCTAGAGAACCCTTTGTCTTGTATTCTCCGCCGGCAATCAGCGTACGGCCATTCTCAGACGTCTTGCACTCTTCAACTCTCTCGGCCGAGAGCTCGCCACGACGGCGCACCTCATGATCCAGCGTAGAGAAGGGGTAAGGCAGGGCAGCTAGACTGGAGAGCCTCGATCCCGAGTAGATGGAGCCCATGATCTTTGGGAACTGGCGCCGATCGTAATGCAGAATATTGGAAAAGCGTCCCGACACGTAGATGTCGTCCGACACCATCTCGTCGCCCGCCGGCCGAGGCAGGTGGAGAATGCTGGTCGGCGTTGGCTGAGACAGTGAGGCGTACGGTGGCAGTGGGTTTGGGTCAAAGATGGCCTTGAAGGGATTGTCTTCCTCCAGGCTGCTGCGGCCATCTAGACGCTCCACAACCTCGTCGTGCACATTCGATGGTGCTCTAAAGTCGTGTAGGTGGATGCCCAATGAGGTGCCGACGGTCAAGGGCACGCCGTCTTGGATCTGTGACAAAGTTGTGATGGACCACTCGAAGGAATCTCGCTTGACTACCTCTAGACGGTTGAGATCGACTTCGATGAGGTCTGGTAGAGTGTCAGAAAGATCAACCAACCATCAAGGATAGTGGGCTCGGCACTTACGACTCTGCACAGCAAAGACAGCCTTGTGGTTGCTGTTGCTGACGCTAACACATTCTGTGACACCCGTGTCGATCTTCTTGGACCGCCTCGTGTTCTGATCTCCACGGCCATCAAAGAAGAGAATGTCGGGTCGGCTCGTGGCCACGATCCCTCCCCTTTTCCCTCGGCTTCCGTTGACATCCCACAGACAGACAGACCCATCGTCCAAGGGGGAGACGGCCAAGAGGCTGCCAAGGCCATCGTTGCCGTTGTCTGGGTTGTAGAGGGCCATGCCCCTGACCTCGATGGGATGCTGCAAACCGCCAACTCTGATACGCGGCGTCTCCAGCCAGTTGACACAGGTCGGTCCCTGGCGTTGAATGTACTCGTCATACCAAGAGACGTGCTCACCGGGGAATGCAGGGTCCCAGTTGGCCATATCCTGGAGGAACTCGAAATGCACTCTGCCTGGCCGAGAGGGTTCATCTGCGTCTGGGAGTAGATCACAGTCTCTTACATCTGGGTCCTTGGCCTTGCCCAGTTTGGACTCGGCAGAAGTAGCAAAGATCTTCCGGCGGTTCTGGAGGAAGTGATACCATGATGAACGCTCGAAACAGTGACGTTTCCACAGTTCATGGTCAAGACAGACTTCTCTAAGTCTGCGTGAGACGAGTTGAAGTCTAGGTAGGTTGTGAGGTTCGAGATCTAAAGTGCCAGCGTCAGCAAGTTTGATAGCGGGTACTGATTCACGGACGGGGGGGCAACTCACAGCAAAGGATCTGGAGAAGGATCTCATCAGGGAGCCCGTCCCAGCGGCGCTCAGACTGAGTGGGCGAGGAGGTCATGACGCAGGCTGCAGAGTGAGCTCGGAGAACTCGGAAGATGGACAAGGCAGTCGAGGACTCGAGTTTGACAAGAGAGATGAGAGTTGGCTGGCCTTGGTTCGATGACAAAAGTAGGCAGGCAGACCGGGCAGGCTGATTGATGATTTGCGGGCGGAGGTGCGGGTGTTCCTGGGTGCGTGCTAGGCCTGGGTTGAAAAGGCGGGTCAGCTCGACAAGGGGTGCAAGAGAGTCGCGATAAGCGATGGAGATGGGCCTACGGGGGGGAAAGGAAAGTCAATTAAGCGACGTTACGCTTACTTGTGCCTATCCCAATGCTTACAGAGTCTTCATCTACAGGTTTCTTGATGACTCTAGTCGACAGATGGCGTCTGATGGTTCAGTCTGAAGAGGTCCGTCTCCTCCATCAATTGGTCAACCATGGGCATCCATCTTGAGACGCGGGGGTTAGAGTCTTGGTCCGGTTCCCCGCTTGGACGATCACTTTCACTCACAGACTCTCTTTGTCTCTCTACAATGGAAAGAGACTTCAAAGTCGGGGCTTTTCTTTCGATGCTTCCGAGACATGGAACTACTATACCCGTTTAAACCATCGCTAACAGCCACAGGGCCATGGGCACTATGTGGCGTGCTAGGCCCGGATATCCCATCCCATAGAACATCTACCAATAGAAGCCCTCGACAGCATGTCATCACTGCCAGCCGTCCATCACTGTCAACAACAACTTGATCAGTTCTTTGCCAGTTTCAAGGCCACAACTTGTCTCTAGGGCAATAATTGTAAAATAAAATAAAAATACCATAGCCCTAATCGATAGGACTTGCTGGCGACGCGTCGGGGCTATAGACGTCGCACTTTTTTCCCTCCCGCAATAACAAATCCCCCTCCTCCCCAAAACATCCCAAACACCCTCACCTTTTCACCTCCTAAAACACCATCCTCTGCATCGCATCACGGTAATAACGGCTTCTCGCGCACCCCGGGTGCCGCTTCAACTAGAGCATTCGTTTCTCGAGAACGCTCTGGTTGGTTGCGACTCCTAGTTTTGTGCGATAATCCTATCGTGAGCGTTTCAAAGGCTCCTCAACACGTTCTACCTTTGTCTTCAATCGATCCTATTTAATCAAACCTATTCAAAGAACCGACAGCTACTTCTCCATCATCTCCAAGACGCCGGCAGATACTCTTTGGCACTATCTTCAAAAGTCATTCCACTACAAGCTCGACAGAGAATCTTTGCCATCGTTTTCAATCCCACTTCACTATAAGCACGGCAGTGCTTAAAACTTCAATCATGAATCCTCACGGCGAAAACGTAAGTTTCTACCTATCCATCGATCTAGCCGAGGCCGCGAGATACTAAAACTTTATAGTCGTTCCTCTCACCCAAGAGTGATCATTCGGGCCGAGGTGCGCGGAATGGTAGTAACACCACCGCTACCTCAGTCTCCTATCACTCGGATCCATTTGCGAGCTCTAATCTCGAAGAGGATGTTCAGACAAAGGACTTTTCCTATGTCAAGTCTCGTACTCCCAAGAACGGTGCTCCCAAGAGTAGTACTCCAAAGACTCCTCGCCCTCGTGGTTTCATCAATGATCACACATCCCGAACTCCATCTAACAACGTCAAGGCCAAGATGGCTTGCTTTGAGAGTCCTAGCTCTCTCGGAGATGATCGTGGAGATGATCGTGATGGTCGCGGTGATGAACGAGCTGCTTCCGAGTGGGAAACAGTCGCTGCAGACGATGAGTTTGCACCCTACCCCGAAGTCACCACCAAGGCGCAGCGACGACAGGGAAAGTTGAACTTGGTTTCAACCACTACTCCAAAGTCTACTTCCAAGACTGACGCTATTGTTCATCCTCACATCATGAGCTGGGGTCAGCCAACGCCGACTTCTACTTCTAACCCTGCCTCGCGTCACGATCCCGTTCGTCAGCCGTCCGTGCGACCAGAACAGGCGTCATCTCCGCGTTTGCGCACTTTTCAATCCTCTTCTAGTCTCTACAGCGAGCTAGACAAGACGGAGAGAAAGGGACACAAGCAAGCCCTTCACTCTGACGGAGCTGAGCCTGACACGACCTACTGCGAGGGTGAGCGAGCTGAAGACGCCCTGCAAGACGAAGACGACCTGCCTGTTCAAGGTGGTCTGCAAGCCCCCAAGAACAAGCACAGGGCCAAGAAGTCTTCTGTCATCACCACCAGCACACTTGGCGACCCCTTTCAATATGACGGGGAACGGTACTCGGACTTTTTGCGCTCGTCAGTCGAACGGGAAATCAGTGATGCGCTACACCACAGCGGCAAAACTACCCATTCAAACTACAGCGTCCCACAGTCTCCTGAAAGCCACACGCCCAAGGGTTATCCGAATGGTGGTCACGTTGGCTCCTTTTACAACTCTGCGGCTATTCGATCGGCCTAGAATGTCGACGAACAGGTCAAGGTACCCGTCGGTCGATACCCCGAGGAAGAGCCATCTCCTGAGCCCATCGAGGACCGCCGACTTGGCGGCGAGATTGTCACACTTCTGAAGAACCGGACCGAGACCCAGGCGGGTACCGAGGCCGATTGGCAGACCGTAACCACTGAGCATAATCCCTACGATTCGATGCGCCAGGAATTCCATGATAGCATCGCCAAGGGTACTGGAAGCAGTCTTGCTGATGTTTCTGACACGACGGAGCGGAACCATCACCTCTACGAGTATGGATCCATGGACAGAATCATCCAGCATCCTTCTCGCGATGTCAACACCGGATCCTACCGTGTTCGAAATGACAAGCCAACCAGACTCCCCGTTCTTGTTCCTCAGTCTGGAGGACGTCCCGGGCTCTTTGCCCAGAATGCGACTCGCAACTTGGTTCAGTCACCCCCTAGAACCCCAGCGTCTTTGGCAGGCCTGTTTCGTAAGGACGGACATGGACAGACTGCCAAGCGTCGAAGTCTTCTCCTGGATGAGGAACGCCGCGACAGCTATCAGACCCTCAGTTCTGATACAGGTGCCTCCAAGACTCACGACAATGGTGAATCCTCCGACGCTGGCGGACTCTTCAGCTGGCCTCGAGTCAACAAGAACCTCGGACGAGAGCCGCCCAAGACTCCTCCGACCATCTTGGACAAGCCACTGTACAAGCGCGACTTACAGGAGCCTGGAAGAAGAAAGAAGCACGTCCCTCACGATGCTTTCCTCAAGAAGACTGAGACCATTCACATGGACCTCATCAGTCTTCCTGAAGCAGCCATGCTCCAGCGTTTCCGCAGACAGAGAGGTGATGAGGATCACACTATGACTGGTGCTGAATTCGCCGCCAAGAAGGGTCATGGAAGCATGAACAGCACCTTTGGCAGCCCCATCTCGGCTACTTTCCCCATGACTCCCACGTCTGGGTCTACTGTTCTACAGCCTGCTCCTGCGCACCATCCTGAGCGTGCCAACCGCAGCGGATTGTTCCGAACCCGAGACTGTAAGTTGAAAGATGCACTCACCAACTTAAACTATATGCTAACTCTCGCATGCAGCGAGCGACCGTATTTCTAAACTGCTTGTCCCATCTTCTGAGATCCTGGGAAGCGGTGGGACTGATGGTCGATTCGGGACCAACAGAGGATGGTGCGGAGACAACATCCAGCCCTTCAACAGCTTCAGCGAAGATGAACCAAGATTCAGACGTGGTCCCCCCAGCACCTTTGGCAGACGATCGGACAATGGACGTGGTGACCGCTCGGGTGTCGAACTCGTCGACTTTACCTGGGGCAACGTCCTCCACCGTCGTCAGCAGCCTGACGACGCCGAAGACCACCGACAGAAGAGAGTCTTTGCGTCCATCGTGATCCTGACAATCTTGTTCCCCTTCATCGGTGTGCTCGCGATCCGGAACAAGCTCGACGCCATGATCCCCTGGGCTACCGAGGGAGAGATGCACACTCTCACCCCGGCTCAGCGCCGTACTCTCAAGTACCTCCTTCTGGCTCTTGCCGTTCTGTACCCCGCCCTCATCAGCGGACTTGTTGTCTACTACGCGGTTCACCGCCGCTAAATCGGAGAGATTCTGAAGGAACGAGAGTTGTATGTATGGATTCGTTTTTGGGACTTCTATGACAGAACAGCCTATCCTGACGACAGGGGCCAGGCGACAAGGTCAAAGAACATGGGCATATTACATGCTCTATCGAAGAGAACATGGTCGAGGCAACATGGCCAGAGAGAACATCGACAAGGTGACATGGCCAGATGGTATGGCCAGATGACATTGACCACATAACATGGGCCAGAGGATAAGGGCGTGATGATTTCACAGACAAAGACCCCATATACACGGATCAAGTGATGGGGGTGAGAACTGGGTCGTGAGATATGGATGCCCTAGGGAGGTCTACTTTCGGTTCTTTTTTATTGTATGATTTACTAGGGACGGCGGCACATGGGGGACGCAATATGGGGATGGACATGGAAGGGAAAGGTCAGCAAGGGACGCACATGGGGGGGAAAGGCCAGCAAGGTTTCGGTTTTCTTTCTTTGTCTGTACGATTTCTTTACTATGAATGGCCACAGGATGGGGGGAGAGATGGAGAGGATCGGGCTTATCCCGAGGAATTATGTACTGAGTTGGTCTAGGGCCCATAGACGCGCAAGTTACCAGACTTCCGACGCATTCCCGTTTCCCGATGGTGATTTTCTGCCATCATCTCGTCGCAAGTGTTTGTGTCTCTCTCGTTTCATCAGCTCCAGATGTACATCTCATCCTCACTTCTTGCTGTCAGAGGAAGAGGTGTAGGTGTCTCCGCTGGGAGCAGTGTAGGTTGAGCCACCCTGGCCGTTGTTGTAGTAGGTGCTGCCATTGGGGTTGGAGTAGTAGTACGATCCATCGCTGGATCAAGGTCAGTTGGTCGTCTTGAAGATCAAGAGGGAGACGTACGAGTTGGAGTAGTGGTACGAATTGGAGTTGGTGGCACTGCTGCCGTAGTCTCGGGCGCAGTAGTGGTTGCCCTGGGCTAGTGTCAATATCTCTACTGAGATGAGGCAGGGATGTGATGGATGTACCTGGCTGTTGGTGCCGGAGCTCTTGTAGGTGTAGTCGTCAGGCATGATGACTTGCTTGTGTTGGTGATGTGTTGTGGAAGGTTATTCAGATGTCCGAGACTGGTGAGTGTTGTTGAGAGTAGAGGATCTCTGTGAAGATGAATGAGCAAAGATGGATCAAGAGAAAAGAGCGGAGAGATGGTCTGGGGGACGTCGTCACTTAAATAGCCATTACCCTGACACGGTAGATCCCATCCCCGTGAGGGGAAACGACAGGCCATATGAATCCAATCTATATCTTGACCAATATCAGCAAAAAGCAAAGACAAGCACTCGCTAGGTACGGGCGGTTTGCGTTGCGTCATTGGTGCTATTTGCTATCCCTCCCGGTTTGGGCTTGACGCTATCGCCGGCCCCGCCTGGGATGGAGGGGGATGGCTTGAGCTAGAGTTCCATGGGGAGCATGTGGTGCTTGGTCGACCAATACGTGCGTCTTGGATGTTGATTGTTACTTTGGCTTGATGGCATGATGACTTGGTTGCAATGGAATTCTGATGATGGAGATGGTGTTGGTCAGGTTGTGAACGATTGGAGGTGCTGGTCATGCCCATTTGTTGTTGACAATAGGGTCGACGATTACGCACTTTGTATTGATAGACAGGGGCCATCAGCTTGGCATTTTATAGCTCAGGCTTGGGAAACATGTACTGGTGTTACTAGCCAGGTGTCCCAGCTCAATCCACAAACCTGATTGTAATAATGGCATCTCTAGGGTAAATCATCACCATCAACTTCATCACCAACAACAACACTTCTGAATCGGAAATACCGTCCGAAACATGCAGGCATACCTTTTCCGAAGCCTCCCTGATCACCAATCACCTCGTGCGGTTGCAGCAGATATACCCGCACCTCAAAACGACATCATTGGAAGCATACCGTCATTGATGTCCATCCCGCTTACCAAGCTTTCCCACTGTGGGAAACCTTGACGCTGGAATGAAGTGATTGAACGACCCTCAGTTGCACCGCTGATTAGAAATCGTAGAGTAGCAGAGTAACATGTGAAATGGTATAAATTGTGCTGTCTCGCCTTGGCTGGTGTTTCTGAGACAACACTTTTACCCCTCATTCACTGTCAGAGAAGCAAAGATCAAACCACAAGCAACAACATCAAGATGGCGCCCAAGATCTTTCTGTACGTGATACCCCATTTCTTCCAGAAATCCATAGTCTAAGCTGACTTGCTCTTCAGAACTGGAGTCACTGGTATGACGTAGAGAATTGATCAATTGCGGTTTACTCACTGACTTTCCACCACAGGCTTCATTGGAGGCGCTGCCTTTGCCAAGATTTACGAGAAACACCCAGACTACGAATACAACCTCTTCGTTCGTAGCGAAGCACGTGCCAAGGCTGTTTCTGAAAAGTACCCCGACGTCAAGTTCGTGTATGGCGACCTTGAGAGCACCGATGTGATCGAGAAGGCGGCCGCCGAGGCCGATATTGTCATTCGTATGAACTGCACACTTTGTGACGTCGAGATTTCCGACTAACATTTACTTCAGACACGGCAGAATCAGCAGATACCGTTTCTGCTGCCAAGGCAATCGCAAAGGGCCTCGCCGCTGGCCATACAGCTGACAAGCCAGGATATTGGATCCATCTTTCAGGTACTGGTATCCTGACTTGGTACGACTTCGATAACAAGCGTTTTGGCGAGGGTCCTCTCCCTGAGCAAAAGTACAACGATATCAACGACATCGACCGTCTCCTGACTCTACCGGATTCGGCCATGCACAGAGATGTCGATAAGATCGTCCAGGGAGCCAACTCGGACGCCGTCAAGACCATCATCGTAGCACCACCAACCATCTACGGAACAGGTGGCGGACCTGTCAACAAGCGTAGTATCCAGGTCCCTAACCTCGCCCACGCGAGTCTCCAACTAGGCTACGCACCCGTCATCGGGGCCGGCAAGACAGAGTGGGACAACGTCAACATCAACGACCTCGCAGACCTATTCAGCAGATTCGTCGACGCAACGCAGGACCCATCCAAGCGGAGCAACCCCGAGATCTTTGGTCGCCACGCCTACTACTTTGCCCGGGGCGGCCAGCACGTGTGGGCCGACATTGCGGCGTGGATCGCCGAAGAGGCGAGACGCCAGGGGTATGAGCCGGACATCAAGACAAAGTCGGTGCCGTTGGATGAGGTGTCCAAACTCGGGTTGGTGTCGGCCGAGTCGTGGGGCGCCAACTCCAAGGGCGAGGCGGAGAGGGCCAAGAAGTATCTGGGGTGGGAGCCCAAGGGGGTGTCGCTCAAGGAGACTATTGCAGAGGTCGTGGAGCTCGAGGCGAAGAAGCTGGGTTTGACGGCTAAGTAAGATGTTCTCTGACGAGAAGGACCGGTTGAGATCACGGATAGGAACTCGGTCTGAGATTTTCTAGTGTCTCAGGGCATGGCGTTTATAATAACTGTCTTGATCATCTTCGTCTTGTGAGGTTAAAATCGCAGTGAAAATTTCGCCTCCAAAAATCACCTCACGTTACCATGCACGTGTAGCGTGAAACCTCATCGTCTTCCTCTTTTGAGATGTTAAAATTGCAGTGAACCGTCATGATAGTCTCATGACACTAACTGCTGCTGAGTAGGATTAGACAATCATGAAGATACTCTACGACAGATACTGCATGAATTATGAATTCGTATGATAGCCATCTGCTCTCAGCCAAGTCTTGAGTGACTGACTTATCGGTTTCTGCACTTCACTCGTCTTCGGCCCATATCTGTTACGGAACCTCTCGGAAGTCTGTGGCGCCTGTTGACTCGTTGAACAAGTCATCCACGTAGAACATTCGAGTTGAACTGTCATCAGCTTCATTAGCCTAGTGCCTAGAAGAAATCGATATCAAGGGTTATCTTGTGGCGGCACATCTGACAACTTGGCTGCAGCCGTTGTTGACTCGGAGCGTTTCCTCAGCCAATAGCATCAGTCTGAAACCCAACCAGCATTATTTTTGCATACGACCTCTCAAGAGGCAAACACAGCCCCACGAGTCAGAAAGTTCGTTGTGTCGAACGTTGTGGTTGCGAGCGAGTAAGTTGGCCGAAGCTGGTAGGCGGTGGTAAAAAAAACTTGAGACACCAGGATGGCTTCGCTCAATAAAGAATGTTTACTTTATAGCATAACTATGAGCTAAATAAGACATAAAAATGAGAAATAGTATTACAAACCTTTAAATATTCTATTCATTTATCTCCAGTATTTTCCCTATATTTTATTTATTATATTTAGGGACCTTTTTGCGTTATAACCTAGAGAGGGTTGAGTTAGTGCCTCATGTTGTTTTCTGGCTGTCTCTAGCCGCCCGCGGCTCCGAAAGCGGCAACTCGATCACACACACTCAGCCTGAGGAAGCGACTCGCTCGCTACTCGGCGTTGCCGTTTTAGCCTAGGTTGTACTGCAGCAAGTAGTGATTACCATCCCGCATGTGAGGAGAGGGGAAGAAGAAGAAAAAAAAAATGGTTCGAGATGCGGCTAATCCGTTCATCGCCACTGGATGGATGTATGTCTCTTTGTTGAGGCAAGTCTTAGACAGAAGAAGTGGGAGCAGTGATTGCTGTCACGAGAGATGGGGGTTCAACACTAGCCACCGCACAAGTACTTACACACAAAAAATAAGAAGAAAATATACATAATCATGAACTTTTTTGCTCGTGATTCAGTGACCGTACAAGGCCTCGTAGAATAAAAACCTGGTTGACAAGGATGTCCGCTTCTTGCCACGAAAATAAACCATCTCCGGCTTAGAATTGCCTCGTCTCTCATTTCTCAACCCAACCCAACCACAAGCGCCCTTTACAGATTCTTTTTTCCGTTGCCCCAGGCGCCGCCGCAACGACGAGAGAGAGAAAAAAAAAAAAAGAACTGGAGCCCTGAAAAACTCAGAACTCAGGCGAGGAGACCTTACCCTAATAGGATTAGTGGAGGGGATCTGTGGCAGCCCACCATAGCCCCACCCGGCAGAAAAAAAAGTTCACAAGCCCAGGGCCCCTCCCGAATTTATTATCAGCGCCCGCTCACAAAATCTGGTTGGGAGAATTTCTTTCTCGAAACCCCACGTTCTTCCTCTTTCCCTTCATCCTTCTCCCTTTCTTCACCAAAAGCCTTTCAGACCAGACAAAATGGCGGACGAAGTGTATGACGGTGCCATTGGCATTGATCTGGGTGAGTCTCTGATCCTCAGTTTCGCTGTTGTTGTTGCCGCTGCTGCGACGTCGTCGCGGTGGTGATGATTTGTGCGCTCGCGATGCCCTCCTCCTTGGGCATCAAAGGGCAAAAGTCACACAACGGCTCAGCAAACACAGCAAATACTCAAATATCTTGGACTATCGATGCTAACAACGATCCTTCACAGGTACCACCTACTCCTGCGTTGCTACGTACGAGGGTACCAATGTCGAGATCATCGCCAACGAGCAGGGTTCTTTCACCACCCCTTCTTTCGTTTCCTTCACCGAGAAGGAGCGTCTGATCGGTGAGGCCGCCAAGAACAACGCTGCCATGAACCCCCGCAACACTGTCTTCGATGCCAAGTGAGTTTTCTACTCTGGTCCGATCCCCGCGAAAAACACCATCTGACTGAAATTTTCCCTCAGGCGTCTGATTGGCCGTCGCTTCGATGACCCTACCGTCAAGAAGGATATCGAGTCTTGGCCCTTCAAGATCATCGATGACAACGGTTCCCCCAAGATCGAGGTCGAGTACCTCGGCGAGAAGAAGACCTTCTCTGCCCAGGAGATCTCCTCCATGGTTCTCACCAAGGTAAGCCAGGCTGCCCCTCCATCACAGTTTTCCCCGCCCCCGCACTAGCGACGCTACGCTACGCTCGAGCAAAAAATTCTGACCCCTCCAAACAGATGAAGGAGATTGCCGAGGTCAAGCTTGGCAAGAAGGTTGAGAAGGCCGTCATCACTGTCCCTGCCTACTTCAA